>JARGCV010000526.1:0-182500 GCA_034064705.1 Bothrops alternatus
TTAATAAAAAATTAATAATGTATTATAATGCACTCAACTGTAATACTTGCAATATATAAGGATGATATATTTATTGATATAAGAGGAGTTGCTCGGGCAGTACCTCTGGACCACATCTGGAGGGGGTGGAGAGTGAGGAGTGAAGGAGTGGAGGGATGTAGGGAGGTTGTTGGAGAGGAGGGTGGAGAGTGAGGGAGGGAGAAAGGGAGGGGGTGGGAAGTAGGAGATAGGGAGGTAGGAAGAGGGGGATGTGGTGGAGGGGGGGCTGCCGAGCAACATCCATAGTTATTCTATTTTATGTAAGTTTTTTATGTTTTGTTCTGTGTGAGACATAGTCGAAAATGATTGTATTAAGTTGAGTTGTATTTAATTTGACTTTTTGTTAATAATTATAAAAAACTAATAAAATATTTTTTAAAAAAACAGTCACTGATAACGTCTCTATGGAGGTTCTCTGTCATCCAGGTCACGGTGGTCCCAAAGGTGCTTTATCAAGAAACAACTGGACTTCGTTTTTTTCTCGAAGAGGTTTCGCTCCTCATCCAAGAAGCTTCTTCAGTTCTGACTGAAGGGTGGACGATGGAAGGGTTTATACTCCTTGCAGTCATCTGGTCATTAGCATTCTCTCTGAGAATCGTTGAGTCCATTTGGAGGTTTGTCTGTGCCCTCAGGGTCACCCGAATAATGCAAATGGCTGTGGAGCCTTCTGGGAACTGCTGAAAAGACTCTGGTGCGCCGGACACTCTTCAGCTGACCCCGAGACAGTTGCTAAGTGAATTCTGCCCCATTTTACGGCTTTTCTGGCCACGGTTGTTTAATGAATCACTGCAGTGGTTAAGTTAGTAACACACTTGAGAATGCCACCGCCTGAGGAATGTCAACTATTCAACATGGAGACGGCGGTTACTACGCTCGAGACCATGTTCCAGAAGGCCGAATCTGATCTGGATTACATCCAGACAACGTTGGAGTTTGAAATGATGAAACAGCTCCCTAATGGACTCGCTAAAGAGATCTCTTCTCTGTCTGAAGAAGAACAGCGTGCGATGCAGCACTTAATGTACCAGACTCCTGAAAATTGCCCAAAAGAACATTAAATCCACTGATTCCTTGCTGAACATTCCAGAAAGAAGCTTCCCAGTGGGAGGTGATGAACAAGGCCATATACCTTTTCATGTATATATATATTTTAACCTGTTGGACATTGTTCCTGCGTTTGGTACATAGGTTGCCAAGATACCATTAGATATCAATGTGTAAACAATGCTGTTTTGAATTATGTGCCAGTGTTGATCTTGCATCTTTATTAAATTGTGAAAAAGTTTACAAAATGATCAGCCAGTGACCTGATCTGAATGCCTCTGCCCAAAGGTGCAGGTTTTTATCGTTTGTATTATTGGTGTAAGCAAGCCTGCCCTTCTAGTATTTTAAAATAATTAAAAATTATTCTCTGACCAAGCTAAACATTCTGGAGAAATAAAATAACATTTAAAAAAAAAGTTAGTAACACACTTGATAAGTGAGTCGGGCTTCCCCCGTTGACTTTGCTTGTCAGACGGTCGCGAAAGGGGATCACGTGACCCTGGGGGGACGCTGCAGCCATCGTCAATATGAGCCAGTGGCCGAGCGTCCGAAGTTTGAGCACGTGACCACAATGGGGATGGTGCAACGGTCGTTAAGTGTGAAAAACGGTCGTTAAGTCCCTTTCTTTCAATGCTGTCATAACTTCAGTCCCTAAACAAGTCATAGTTAAGTGTGCCAAACATGCCAGTAAGAAATTCAGCATGGATCCTAGGAAGAAAGGAAAAAGAAAAAGAAATAGGCGACTAAGCAACAGTGGCCCATCTTATATTTGCAATCGGATAATCCGCGGGTCAGTTACAGATTGCTCACCCCTTCCCAAATTCCTGCAATGCAGATGTTTATGAATGAACTCTTGTCGAGCTGACTTCATTGCATGTGAAGGCATGAAAAAAGCTGATCCAAAATTTTTTTTTTTTTTCAGGAGGCCACTGGACTTTTTTTTTGTTTTTCTTTGAAGACGTTTCTCTTCTCATTCCAGAAGCTTCTTCAGCTCTGACTGGATGGTGGGGGGAGTGGAAGGATTTATACTCCTTACAGACAGCTGGTCCTTTGCACTCTCTGAGAGTCACTGAGGCCACCTGGAGGCTTATCTGTGTCCTCAGGGTCATCTGAGTGGTGCAGATGGGCGTGTATCTTTCTTGGAAGTGCTGTAAGGACTGGAGATAAAAGGATGTTGTACTCCCCCCCCCCCTCTGTTGAGAGAGGGATGTTCAAGTTTTGACATAGATAGCCTCTTGGACCCCTCTTTCAAATCAGATAAACCTCCAGGTCAGTGTTTCTCAACCTTGACAATTTTAAGGCATGTGGACTTCAACTCCCAGAATTCCACAGCCAGCCTTGCTGTGGAATTCTGGGAGTTGAAGTCCACATGCCTTAAAATTGTCAAGGTTGAGAAACACTGCCTTATATAAACCTTCTGTTTAGATCAGGGGTCTTCAAACTTGGCCCTTTTATGACTCATGGATTTCAACACCAGAATTCCTCAGCCAGGCATGCTAACTGAGGAATTCTGGGAGTTGAAGTCCATGAATCATAAAAGGGCTGCGTCTGAAGACTCCTGGTTTAGATAGATCCCATGGCTATGGAGTTAAAATATTGCTTTCTGTAGCAGAAGAAGCAGGAGAAACTATATTATTTCAGACAAATGGCCGTTGTCTCTTCTTAAAAACCTCCAGTGATGCGAGTACCCACAACGTCCGAAGGCAGGCTAGTCCATTGGTTAATTGCAATGCTGGCTGTGGAATTCTGGGAGTTGAAGTCCACATGCCTTAAAATGGTCAAGGTTGAGAAACACTGCTCCAGGTGGCCTCAACGACCCTCTAAAAAGAAGGCAAAGGACCAGCGGTCTGCAAGGAGTATAAATCCTTCCCTTCCCCACCATCCAGGCAGAGCTGAGGAAGCTTCTGGGATGAGAAGAGAAACATCCTCAAAGCAAAACGAGAAAGTCCAGTGGCCTCCTGGAAAAATCACCTTTGGGACCGACCTTAAGTGTTTGCAACATTTAAATCACCTTAACGGATACAGGTAGACCTCGATTTACAAGCACAATGAGAAGTGAAGCCTCTTCAAAGGAAAAATGAGAAAATCCAGTCGTCTTGTGGAAAAAAGGCACCTATGGGACCACCCTGACCTGGATGAGGGAAAACCTCCAGAGTCAACAAAAGCTGGTGTTTTTTTCTCCTGCTATGTATCCTCCAAGCTCCCGGGAGCTTGTTGGTCATACTTCCCAATCTTGAAAGAAAGAAAGAAAGAAAGAAAGAAAGAAAGAAAGAAAGAAAGAAAGAAAGAAAGAAAGAAAGAAAGAAAGAAAGAAAGAAAGAAAGAAAGAAAGAAAGAAAGAAAGAAAGAAAGAAAGAAAGAAAGAAGAAAGAAAGAAAGAGACAGAGATAGACAGACAGACAGACGGAGGCACAAAATAAGACAGAGACAGACACAGAGAGAAAAACGAGAGAGAGAGAGAGAGAGAGAGAAAGAGAGAGAGAGAGAGAGAGAAAGAAAGAAAGAAAGAAAGAAAGAAAGAAAGAAAGAAAGAAAGAAAGAAAGAAAGAAAGAAAGAAAGGGACAGATAGATATAGATAGATAGACAGACAGACAGACAGACAGACAGAGGCACAAAATAAGAGACAGACACATACAGAGAGAAAGAGAGGAGAGAGAGAGAGAAAGAAAGAAAGAGAGAGAAAGAAAGAAAGAAAGAAAGAAAGAAAGAAAGAAAGAAAGAAAGAAAGAAAGAAAGAAAGAAAGAAAGAAAGAGAGATACATAGATAGACAGACAGGCACAAAATAAGACAGACACAAACAGAGAGAAAAACAGGAGAGAAAGAAAGAAAGAAAGGAAGGAAGGAAGGAAGGAAGGAAGGAAGGAAGGAAGGAAGGAAGGAAGGAAGGAAGGGACAGAGATAGATAGATAGACAGACAGACACACACACACAATAAGAGACAGAGACACACAAAGAGAGAAAGAAAGAAAGAGAGAGAGAGAGAGAGAGAGAGAGAGAGAGAGAGAAAGAAAGAAAGAAAGAAAGAAAGAAAGAAAGAAAGAAAGAAAGAGAAAGAAAGAAAGAAAAGCAAATGTTCTTATTCCCCCCCCCCTTCCTCCGTCCAGCTGATAAGCCAGAGAAGGCGGACAGGGGCTCCCCAGTCTGGCTCTCTCCATCTGGAGGAGGGGGGGTGCTTGGGGAGAGGGAGGGGTTCAACGGGGAGGGAAATGTTGAGAATTCCTTAGGGGGGGAAAAAAAAGAAGAAGAAGAAGACATATATATTTTTTTTGCCCAGGAGAAAACTTTGGGGGAAATTGAAAACAGACTTTCGCGTTGGGTCCCTTTAATGTATGGAATGGAGATCAGCAAATGAAAGCATCTGATGGCCTGCATAGAAAGGGAAGGGGGGGGGGACTGAATTTGAAGCAACTGGGCCTGTTTCCTTTCCTTTCCTTCCTGTTTCTTTCCTTTCCTTCCTTTTCCTTTCCTTCCTTTCCTTTCTCTTTTCTTCTCCACCAGGAGAAGCTACGACAAGGCCAAATCCAGGCTGGGGAAAACCTGGGCACATCCCTCCCGCCATCTCCAGCGGACCCCCAGGGCCACAAACAGGCTTGGGGCATATGAGCTGTGCTCTGCCCCTCAGCCCTAAGAGTGTCCCGCCATCAGCGGCTGCGAATTGATTGTGTTTGTATGTGGTATGAATGTGGTTAATTTTAAAATTGTTATTGTATTCTTGTTGTGAGCCGCCCTGGGTCTTCGGAGAAGGGCGGCATATAAGTGTGAATAAACTAAACTAAACTAAACTAAACTAAACTAAACTAAAACTAAACTAAATTAAACTGACTGCCAAAATGTTGGTCATTTGTTTCCAAGGGTTGACATGAGTTAGCCAAAGTGTCCCCCCCCCCCGCAATCTGCCAGCCAAACCAGGAAGACCCCATGCTGAACGTGATGGAAATGGAAGAGCTTCAGAAGAACTGGCTGGCTTGCAAAGATCTCACTAGTTAGGAGAAGCAAGGTTTCCACAGACGCGCCTCTCTCTCTCTCTCTCTCTCTCTCTCTCTCTCTCTCTCTCTCTCTCTCTCTCTTCTTTCTTTCTCTCCCTCTTTCTCTCTTCTTTCTCTCTCCCTTTCTCTCCCTTTTTTCTTTTTCTCTCTCCCTTTCCCTCTTCCTTTCTTTCTCTCCCTTTCTCCCTCTCCCTTTCTCTTTCTCTCTCCCCCTCTCCCTCTCTTTCTTTCTTCTCTCTCTCTCTCTCCTCTTTCTCTCTTTCCCTCTTTCTCTCTCATTTTCTCCCCCTTTCTCCCTCTCCCTTTCTCTCTCTTCCTCTTCCTCTCTCTCTCCCTTTCTCTCCCTCTCTCCCTCTTTCTCTCTCCATTTTCTTTCTTTCTTCTTTTCTTTTTCTCTCCCTCTCTCCCTCTACCTCTTTCTCTCTCTCCCTTTTTTTTCTCTCTCCCTCTTTTTCTCTCTCTCTTCCCCCCCCCCTCTCTCTCTCCTCAAGAAGACCCCACAACAGCCTGCCCCGATCCTGGAGTCCACGCTGAGGTGCATCCGTTTGACATTGTCCCCTAAGAACCTTCCACACAGTGGCAGCCAGCCGCTAACCGTTCCAGCCCCACCCCAATGTTTTGGCAAAGAAGATAGGCAAGAATGAAAAACAAGGCTAGCCGATTATATTTCTGCCGTAATGAGAGGAGGAATGTCTTCTGTCTTTCCCTCACCACACCGAAATAATCTCCAAGAGCTCAGCCTGGCTTCCCCTCCCACGTTTCTCTCCTGGTGCTTCAGTGCCTGTCCCTGTGTCTTCATTCTTCCCCATTCCTGATGAAACTGAGCAACCCTGGAAGGGAGGCAGGGATTTCACAATTTAAGGGAAGGGGCGGGAGAAGGGGAACCCATCCAATTCGCAAACAACACCAGGGTGGCAGGAATAGCCAACCTTTTAGAACAGGGGTCTTCAAAGGTGGCCCTTGGATGACTTGTGGACTTCAACTCCCAGAATTCCTCAGCCTGGCTGAGGAATTCTGGGAGTTGAAGTCCACAAGTCATCCAAGGGCCACCTTTGAAGACCCCTGTCTTAAATCTAACAAACAAAATGGAGGCTGGCTGAGGAATTCTGGGAGTTGAAGTCCACAAGTCATCCAAGGGCCACCTTTGAAGAGCCCTGTCTTAAATCTAACAAACAAAATGGAGGCTGGCTGAGGAATTCTGGGAGTTGAAGTCCACAAGTCATCCAAGGGCCAAGTTTGAAGACCCCTGTCTTAAATCTAACAAACAAAATGGAGGCTGGCTGTGGAATTCTGGGAGTTGAAGTCCATAAGTCATCCAAGGGCCACCTTTGAAGACCCGTCTTAAATCTAACAAACAAAATGGAGGCTGGCTGAGGAATTCTGGGAGTTGAAGTCCACAAATCATCAAAGGGCCAGGTTTGAAGACCCCTTTCTTAAATCTAACAAACAAAATGGAGGCTGGCTGAGGAATTCTGGGAGCTGAAGTCCACAAGTCATCCAAGGGCCAAGTTGGAAGACCCCTGTTTTAGAAGATAGACTGAAGATCCAAAAGGATCTTGAACACAGGATCCTGTCCCAACAAAAGGCAGTTGGGTGGGGAGAACAATAAGGCCCTGCACTTAGGCAGGAAACACCAAATCCACCAGTAGAGAACAGGTGATGTCTTGCTGAAGCCTGTGAGAGGGATCTAGGAGATCTGGTGGACCACCACTTAAGTAGGGACCACCATTGTGCTTCAGCTGCCAAAAAGGCCAACCCAATCCAAGCCTGCAACAACAGAGGGATACTATCAAGACCGTCAGAAGTGATCGTATCGCTTTATACTGCATTGGTGTCCAGTTTTGGTCACCACAATACGAAAAAGATGCTGAGACTCTAGAAAGAGGGCAGAGAAGAGCAGCAGAGATGATCAGGGGACTGAAAGCTAAAACATATACGGAACGGTGGCTGGAATTGGGTACGTCCAGCTTAATGAAAATAAAGATTAGGTGGGGACAGGATAGTAGTCTTCTGGCAAACCATAAGATGAACAATTTACAGGAACTCGGTATGTCTAGTCTAGTGAAGAGAAGGACCAGGGGGGTGACATGATAGCCGTCTTCCAGTATTGAAGGGGCTGCCCTAAAGAAGAAGAAGGGGTCGACCTCTGCTCCAAAGCACCTGAAGGCAGGCAAGAAGCAATGGAGGGAAACTTACCAAGGAGAGAAGAAATCTGGTTGAGCAGGGGGTTGGACTAGATGACCTCCAAGGTCCCTTCCCACTGATTCTGTAATTGTCTTCTGCTTGAGCAGGGGGTTGGACTAGATGACCTCCAAGGTCCCTTCCCACTCTGTTATTCTATGATTCTGTAAGGGTCTGCTGCTTGAGCAGGGAGGTTGGACTAGATGACCTCCAAGGTCCCTTTCCACTGATTCTGTAACTGTCTCCTGCTTGCTTGAGCAGAGGGTTGGACTAGATGACCTCCAAGGTCCCTTCCCACTGTTATTCTATGATTCTGTAAGGGTCTGCTGCTTGAGCAGGGAGGTTGGACTAGATGACCTCCAAGGTCCCTTTCCACTGATTCTGTAACTGTCTCCTGCTTGCTTGAGCAGGGGGTTGGACTAGATGACCTCCAAGGTCCCTTCCCACTCTGCTATTCTATGATTCTGTAAGGGTCTGCTGCTTGAGCAGGGGGGTTGGACTAGATGACCTCCAAGGTCCCTTTCCACTGATTCTGTAACTGTCTCCTGCTTGCTTGAGCAGGGGGCTGGACTAGATGACCTCCAAGGTCCCTTCCCACTCTGTTATTCTATGATTCTGTAAGGGTCTGCTGCTTGAGCAGGGGGGTTGGACTAGATGACCTCCAAGGTTCCTTTCCACTGATTCTGTAACTGTCTCCTGCTTGCTTGAGCAGGGGGTTGGACTAGATGACCTCCAAGGTCCCTTCCCACTCTGTTATTCTATGATTCTGTAAGGGTCTGCTGCTTGAGCAGGGGGGTTGGACTAGATGACCTCCAAGGTCCCTTTCCACTGATTCTGTAACTGTCTCCTGCTTGCTTGAGCAGGGGGCTGGACTAGATGACCTCCAAGGTCCCTTCCCAATCTGTTATTCTATGATTCTGTAAGGGTCTGCTGCTTGAGCATGGGGGTTGGACTAGATGACCTCCAAGGTCCCTTCCCAATCCGTCTTCTCAACCGCCTTTTGTCTCGCAGGATGAGCCCAGATGGGCGCAGCAGCGGCGGGGGGCTAAGAAGAGGCTGCCCCCACCCCCAAAAAAGCCCCTTCGGAGTCGCCGCCTGCAGGACGACCTCCGACTCGGCCAGGGGCGAGGCCCTAAGACCGTAGCCCCCCCCTCTCTCTCTCTCCCTCCTTCTCGGGATGGGGGCTGCGCGGCTGATGGCCCAGCCAGGGGAAACCCGGACGGGGGACTGGGGAGGGGGGTCGTCGACCCAGCAGCTGCGCGAAGGCTTCCACAGAAGCGCCTGCCCGGCGAATCGCGCCCCCCCCTCTGGGCTGGGTGGGAAAGGAGGGGGGACTGGGTGGGGAAGGGGGGGCTGGGGGGAAGGGGGGGGCAAGAGGGGGGCTGGGGGAAAGGAGGGGGCTGGATGGGAAAGGAAGGGGCTGGGTGGGAAAGGGGGGCTGCGGGAAAGGGGGGGCTGCGGGAGAAAGGAGGGGGGGCTGGGTGGGAAATTTGGGGGGGCTCCTAGGCCAAACGGAGCCTTAAGCAAACCCAGATGGCTGGCTCGGCTGCTGGACGCCCCCCCACACCCACCCACACCCACACTGCCGCAACGGCACCAGCAGCGGCGGCGGCGGCGGGGGGGGCTTCAGCTGACAGCCTCCCCCGCTTGCGCGAAGCGGCGCTTGGAGAGAGGCGAGCGGCGGCAGCTGCTCCTCCGCAAAGGCGCCGCCAAAGCAGCAGCCGCCGCCGCCGCCGGGCGGGTGGGAGGCGCCGCGTCCGGGTGTGTGCGTGCGTGCCTGTGTGTTTGTGTGTGTGTGTGTGTTTGTGTGTGAGAGAGAGAGCGGGGGAAAGCTCGCCAGCCCAGCCCGGCCCAGCCAGCCAGCCCAGCGCCCGGCATGAAGAACTTGCAGCTGATGGAGGCGGAGGCGCGCTGGAAGCGCTTCTGCCTGAAGGAGCTGCGCGGCATCCAGAAGCTCAAGCGCAGGAGCCGGCCGGGGCTGCGCGGCGGCGGCGGCGGCGGCGTCGGGCAGCCGGGGGTCTCGGAGCACGTGCGCCCGGCCGGGGCTGCGCGCCCCCCGGGCTTCGGCGAGGCTCTGCCCGGGGGCGAGGGAGCCTTCCCGGCGCTGCGCTGCCCAGGGCCCCCCTTCCCGCCGGAGGAGGAGGAGGAGGAGGAGGAGGAGGCGCCGTCCGGGGGCCCCCCCGAGAGCATCTTGCCGCCCCTCCCTTGCCGGGTGCTGTACGGCGGGCCCAACGGCCCCCCCGAGGGCTCCGCTTCGCCTCGCAGGCGGCCGAGCGACCCGGCAGGCGACGGAGGCTCCGGCGCCGGCCCGGAGATGAAAGCGCTGCAGCAGACCCGGCGCCTGCTGGCCAACGCCCGCGAGCGGACCCGGGTGCACACCATCAGCGCCGCCTTCGAGGCGCTCCGCAAGCAGGTAAGCCGGACCCACACACACACGCACACACACACACACACACACACACACAGCCCTCCCGGCCCCGTGGAGAAGGGGCTTGGGGAGGTCGGAACCGCCCCCATCCCGCACACAGACACACACACAGACCCCAGAGTAGCACACTTCCCCCCACCCACCCACCCGTCCACCCATGGATCAAAAAGAGACTGGACAATTTGAGGGAGGTGGGATCAGGTCTCTTTGTTTTCAGCAGGGAGGGTGGGGTGGACTAGAAGACCTTCTCAGGTCCCTTTCGGCTCTGTCGTCCTGTATAAGGCTCCTGCCTTGAGCAGCGGGGTTGGACTAGAAGACCTCCCGAGGTCCCTTTCGGCTCTGTCGTCCTGTATAAGGCCTCAGCCTTGAGCAGCGGGGTTGGACTAGAAGACCTTCCGAGGTCCCTTCCAACTCAATTGCAGGTAGTCCTCAACGTAGGGCCACAATTGAGCCCCACATTTATCTGGCTACGTGAGACATTTGTTAAGTGGGTTTTGCCCCGTTTTATGACCTTTCTCCCCAAAGTTGTTAAGTGAATCTCTGCAGCTGTTACCGTAAGTGAGTGACATACACACAGAGAGAGGGAACAACAACCTGCCTCCAGAAGCTGTGAACGCTCCAACACTGGACAGCCACTCTGAAATGGTCAAGGGTTTCCTGCCTGAGCAGGGGGTTGGACTAGATGACCTCTAAGGTCCCTTCCAACTTTATTATTATTATTATTACTGGATGCATGAAGAGGCTGATTAAGCGATGTGTGGCACGGGGCTAATGGCTCCCGAAGACGGACCCTGCATGAATCACCTTGTAATCTGGAAAGTTCACACGGATCTCACCGGGTGTAAATTATACCTTCCTGTTAATCAAGGCTGCTTTCCTGTCGGCTATCCGGCTCCCAGCATGTTTTCCCAGAAGTGCGTGAGAAGCGCACGCTAGCTACAAAGTCAAACCATTCGTCCAAAAAATGAATCGTACAACTACGTGTCACTATCTTGGTTTATGATGCCTTGTTCTAAACACGGTTAGGTAAAGGCAGGGCGGGATCAGAGGTCAAGCCAGCTTAGCTGCCGCTCTGAAAGAGCTGGGAACACCCCAGGCAACTTCTGTCTCCCAGGCAACTGGAAGCTTGCTTCAGTCCAAGCTAACTTAGATTGCTTGAAACAAAAACAAACTAGGATTGCTTGGAGACCGTCGGATGGGTCCACCGGGAATCCTAAATCCTTGCAAATCATTCCAAGAAGTGTCGTTCAGAATCTCCCATCGGTGACTCGGGGCCACTGAAAATGCCAGGCTGAGGGAGGGGGGGGTGATTGAGAAGAAATAACAAGAGCAAGAATACAGGTAGTCCTCTACTTATGACTTTGCCCCATTAAACGATCTTTCTTGCCACAGACATTAAGCGAATCACAGCAGTTCTTACATTAGTAACACGGTTGCTAAGTGAATCTGGTTTCCCCCCCCCATTGACCTTGCTTGTAAGACAGTCACAAAAGGGGATCACGTGTGTCCCTGGGACACCGCAACCGTCATAACACAAGTCAGTTGCCAAGGGTCCAGATTTTAACCACGTGACCCATGGGGAAACACTGCAATGGTCGTAAGTGTGAAAAATGGTCATAAGTCACTTTTTCCAGTGCCGTTGCAACTTCGAACCATCATTAAAGGAATTAGACTGGACTAGAAGACCTCCAAGGTCCCTTCCTTATATTCCATTCTATTCCATTCCATTCTGCATTCTATTCCATATTCTATTCTGTTCTGTTCTGTTCTATTCTAGTCTAGTCTAGTCTAGTCTAGTCTAGTCTAGTCTAGTCTACAAATCTATTCTATTCTATTCTATTCTACAATCTATTCTATTCTATTCCATATTCTATTCCATTCATTATTCTATTCTGTTCCATATTCTATTCTGTTCTGCTCTATTCTGTAATTCTATTCTATTCCATGTTCTATTCTATTCCATTCATTATTCTATTCTGTTCTGTTCTATTCTGTAATTCTATTCTATTCCATGTTCTATTCTATTCCATTCATTATTCTATTCTGTTCTGTTCTATTCTGTAATTCTATTCTATTCCATATTCTATTCTATTCTATTCTATTCTGTTCTATTCTATTCTATTCTATTCTATTCTATTCTATTCTATTCCATTCCATTCCATTCCATTCCATTCTGCATTCTATTCCATTCTCTATTCTATTCTATTCTATTCTATTCTATTCTATTCTATTCTATTCTATTCTATTCTATTCTATTCCATTCCATTCCATTCCATTCCATTCCATTCTGCATTATATTCCATATTCTATTCTGTTCTGTTCTGTTCTGTTCTGTTCTGTTCTGTTCTATTCTGTAATTCTATTCCATATTCCATTCCATTCTATTCTATTCTATTCCATTCTATTCCATTCCATTCCATTCCATTCCATTCCATTCCATTCTATTCCATTCTATTCTATTCTATTCTATTCTACTAATACTGAGGTTTTGCGATTTGGGGATATTTAATTCCGAACTACTGGAGATGTTAAATGGCAGGACACGTTTGGAATGGAGGGTCCTCTGAGCCGGCTTTCCTGGTCTGGCCTGGGTTGCAATTCCAGCCTCTTCAGGCCACAAGGCCACAGATGAACTTCCAGAAGGCTATCTTGATGCATCTAATTGAGAAGGGCTGATACAAGCCATACTTGCTGCTTCTTCTAGAAATAGGAGGTATAAATAGAAACAATTAAAGCTAGCAACATCCTTGTGGCATCATTTGTCCTTATTCAGCCATTAGCTGGAGACTAGGAAGAAATTATAGCAAAATGCATTGTGTAACATAAAAGGGCTTGGAAACAAACAGCTCAGGATCCCCCTCTCCCCCTCCTCCTCCCCCTTTTTTTGCATTTTGGGGGAACTGGGTTGTGTTAAGAAATCACACCACACACTTCTTCAGTTCAGATGTTGCACCATGCTCTCCAAGTGACGCTTGCTCCTGGGGAGGAAAGCCGTGGCAAATCTAGACAGCACACTAAAGAGCAGAGATGTCACCCTGCCATCAAAAGTGCGTCTAGTCAAGGCCCTGGTTTTCCAGTTACAATGTGTGGCTGTGAAAGCTGGACCACAAGAAAGGCCGAGCGCCAAAGAATGGAGGCCTTTGAACTCTGGTGCTGGAGAAGACGCCTGTGAGTCCCCTGGACTGCAAGGCGATCCAATCGGTCCGTCCTAGAGGAGATCAACCCCGACTGCTCTTGAGAAGGCCAGATCCTGAAGTGGAAACTCAAGGACTTTGGCCACCTAATGAGAAGGAAGGACTCCCTGGAGAAGAGCCCGATGCTGGGAAAGATGGAGGGCGAGAGAAGAAGGGGACAATGACAGAGAAGGAGGTGGCTGGATGGAGTCTCTGAAGCAGGAGGCAGGAGCTTCAATGGCCTCCAGAAGATGGTAGAGGACAGGAAGGCCTGGAGGAGATCAACCCCGACTGCTCTTGAGAAGGCCAGATCCTAAAGTGGAAACTCAAGGACTTTGGCCACCAAATGAGAAGGAAGGACTCACTGGAGAAGAGCCTGATGCTGGGAAAGATGGAGGACAAGAGAAGAAGGGGACAATGACAGAGAAGGAGGTGGCTGGAGGGAGTCCCTGAAGCAGCAGGTGTGAGCTTCAATGGACTCCAGAAGATGGTAGAGGACAGGAAGGCCTGGAGGAACGTGGTCCATGGGGTCACGATGGATCGGACACCACTTCACAACTAACAACAACTAGAGAGATTCTCAATCATCCAAGTCATGGTTGTCCCAAAGGTGCTTTTTCAAGAGGCAACTGGACTTCGTTTTTTTTCCTTTGAAGACATTTCGCTTCTCATCCCAGAAGCTTCTTCATTTCTGACTGAATAGCGAGGAATGGAAGGATTTATGTTTTTTGTAGTCAGCTGGTCCTTAGCGCTCTCTCTGAGAGTCGTTGAGAAGAAAGTCCGGTTGCCACTTGAAAAAGCTCCTTTGGGTAAGAATCACTGTTGGTGATGGTTGGTTGGTTGGTTGGTTGGTCGGTGAGATAGTTGGTTAGCTGGTTGGTTAGTTGGCTGGTTGGCTGGCTATCTTGCTTAGTTGGTTGATAAGGTTCCCGCCAGCCATTTTCAACGCCGAGTGACCCAGCTGATCAATTTAATCCGTAGTGATCTGGACTAACCTGCCCCCCCTAGAAGATCGAATGTAGGCAGCCCTCAGCGTGCCCCCACAGTGGAGCCCAGAATTTCTGTCGCTAAGCGAGACAGATGGTCAAGTGAATTTTGCCCCATTATATGAACTTTCTGGCCACGGTTCTTAAGTGGATCCCGGCAGTGGTTAAGTTAGCAACACGGTTGTTAAGTGAATCAGGCTCCCTCATTGACTTTGCTTGTCAGAAGGTGTCAAAAGGGGATCTCGTGACTGTCATAAATATGAGTCAATGGCCAAGAGTCTGAATTAAGATCATGTGACCCATGGGGATGTTACAGTGTGAAAAACACTCATAAGTCACTTTTTTTAGTATACATACACACAGAGATATATTTACACACACACACACACACATATATACATAAACATACACACACACACACCCCTATGTATACATACACACATATATATACACATACACATACACACATATATATAGCGCCTGAAGGCCGGACAAGAAGCAACAGATGGAAACTAATCAAGGAGAGAAGCAACCTGGAACTAAGGAGAAACTTCCTAACAGGGAGGGCAATTAACCAGAGGAACTCCTTGCCACCAGAAGTTGTGGGTACTCCAACAGTGGAAGTTTTTAAGAAGAGACTGGACAGCCTTTTGTCTGAAATGGTATAGGGTTTCCTGCCTGAGCAGGGGGTTGGACTAGATGACCGCCAAGGTCCCTTCCAACTTTATTATTATTATGATGATGATGATGATGATTATATACACACATATACACATATATACACACATACATACACATATAGACACATACACACATATATACACACATATACATATACACACACATACATATACACACACACATATATACACATACATATACATATGTATACATACACACACATACACACATACATACACATACACATATACATATGTATACATACACATACACATACACACATATATACACATACACACACATATATACATATGTATACATACACACATATACACATGCACACATATATACACACACACACATATATATACATATATACACACATACACACACATATATATACATATGTACACATACACACACATATATACACATACATATACATACACACTCAAATATATATACACATACACACACACATATACATACATACATACATACATATATGCACAGATATATATACACACACACACATATACACAAACACACACATAGATATATATATATATATACACACACGTCCGTGTTGGTGGAACGTTGCAATCGTTCTGGCATTTGGTCCTTTCACGGAGTCGAATGGGTTCCCTGCGGTCTTTCCCCCAGCGCAAAATATAATATATTTGGCAGAGCTGCGGAATGTCAGTTGGTCTTTTTTCAGCGCTCGGCCATATGGGGGGGGGGAAATAGCTTTGTATGTGAAAGCAACGTTATAAAGTTTTTACGAGTCTCCAGATATTTCAAGCAGTTGCTTTTTCCCGCTAAAGTCGGTCCACTTTGCTTAGCAAGGGTGTGGACCAAGGCAAGGCCAGCCAGCCACCAGCTGGTACGATACAAAGGTGTAATGCCCCCCCCCGTAAATAACTTTACAGGATAACAGAATTAGAAAGGAAAATGGATAAAATGGGTGATGTGATTTCACTTGGAAGTTTTATGTCTTTCCTCATATTTATTGTATACTTTGTTTATATATTTATTTTTCCATATATTCAGCCTGGCTAGGAAAGCACTGCAAAGTCTTCTAAAGCTTCTGTGGAGAAAGTTTTCGGTTCCAAAATAATCCGTCATACGCAGAGCGAAACGTATTTCACGCACATATTGCAAACGAAGCTCCTCCGTTGTGCGTGTCTTCCTTTAAGCGGTTAGTAAAAATAGCGACATTGAGAAAACCTCTGCAGAAGAAGTTGGATTATTACAATCTAAGTAATAATTTGGGTTTGTTTTTCTCTCTTTCATCGTGCAAAAAAAAAAAAAAGAAAGAAAGAGGAAGAATGCAGATCCAAGGGATGAGATGCCAGTTTCGGCTTTGCTTTATTAGCTTCTGCAGTATTGTGTGATTCTTCAAGAGCCAGTTGGTTTAAGTGCTGGACTAGGAGCCAGGAAACCTGAGATCTAATTCTGCCTTAGACAAGTAAGCTGGTTAAGTAACAGAGTAACAGAGCTGGATGGGACCTTGGGAGTTTTAATTAATTAGTTAATACTAATAATAATAATAATAATAATAATAATAATAATAATAATAATAATAATAATAATAATAATAATAATAAAAAGTTGGAAGGGACCTTGGAGGTCATCTAGTCCAACCCCCTGCTCAGGCAGGAAACCCTACACCATTTCAGACAAATGGCTGTCCAGTCTCTTCTTAAAGGCTTCCAGTGTTGGAGCATTCACTGCTTCTGGAGGCAGGTGGTTCCACTGGTTAATTGTTCTGACTGTCAGGAAGTTTCTCGTTAGTTCCAGGTTGCTTCTCTCCTTGATTAGTTTCCATCCTTGGTTTCTTGTCCTGCTTTCAGGTGCTTTGGAGAATAGCTTGACTCCCTTTTCTTTGGGACAGCCCCTGAGATATTGGAACACTGCTATCCTGTCCCCCCTCGTCCTTCTCGTCATTAAACTAGACATATCCAATTCCAGCAACTGTTCCTCTTATGCTTTAGCCTCCAGTCCCCTAATCATCTTTGCTGCTCTTCTCTGCACTCTTTCTGGAGTCTCAGCATCTTTTTTACATCGCGGTGACTAAAACTGGATGCTGTATTCCAAGTGTGGCCTTACCAAGGCCTTGTAAAGGGGTATTAACACTTCACATGATCCTGATTCTATCCCTCTGTTAATGCAGTCCAGCACTGTGTTGGCCTTTTTGGCAGCTGCAGCACACGGCTGGCTCCTATTGAAGGGATTGTCCACTAGGACTCCAAGGTCCCTCTCACAGTTGCTACTATTGAGCAAGGTACCCCCTATACTACACCTGTACATTTCAGTCCAATCTCCTGCTCAAGGCAGGAGATCCTAGAGCATCCTGCTCAAATGGCTGTCCAGTCTCTCCTTAAAAACCTCCAGTGATGGAGCATTTGCAGCTTCTGGAGGCAAGTCTTCTACTGATTAAGTGTCCTCACTATTAGGCAATTCCCCCTTGCTGGCTCAGGAATTCTGGGAGTTGAAGTCCACGAGTCATAAAAGAGCCAAGGTTGCCTACCCCTGGCTTAGGGTCTCCTGCTTGAGCAGGGGGTTGGACTAGAAGACCTCCAAGGTCCCTTCCTTCAGCTCTATTCTGATGGGTGGATTGAATGAATTGGCACGGTGGGAGTCCAGAGATGGCTTTCCGTTTGAGCACCTGTTGTAATCCGTGCCGTTGGAATCTCGCCTTTGCTGGGCTTGATTCTCCTCAACCAGCTGTGCGAAAGGCAGCAGGTGGGCTCCCGACTAGTTCAAAGGACGGGGGGGGGGAAATCAAGTGATGCCCTTTGCTGAAACGCCGGGTGATCTGTGGCTTCAGCTTTCCGGGTTGATCTTCCACCTCTGAGGAAAGGCTGAGCAGATGTGCGTCTGAAGTGCCACCTGTCTCTGTAGGAGCACTCAGATCTGCAGAGAACCCCCTTGGCAGATGTTTCCGAGTCAGAAGCTCATATTTCTCAAACACAGGTCTTCTCCACCCTGTGTTGCTCCTGGCAAGGAAATCTACTCTCTTGGAAGCTTCATTTGCCTGCCACCTTCTCCATAACTGAAATAGCTGTCAAAGACGTCTTCTCTTTTAACAAGCTTTGAATTACCAATAGTAGAGAATATTTAAGAACATAAGAACCTAAGAAGAGCCCTGCTGAATCAGGCCAAAGCCCATCGAGTCCAGCATTCTGTGTCACCCAGTGGCCCACCAATTGTACATGGGGATCTTGAGCAGAAAGAGAAGGCAAAACCCTCCCTTTCCCTTGACCCCCAACAAATGGTACTCAAGGGAATCCTGCCTGCCTCAACCAACATAGAGGCGGCACATGGACATCCGTTTTAATAGCCACCGATACACTTGGCCTCCATGAATCTGTCTAGCCCTGCCTTGAAGCTGTCAAGGCTGACAGCTGTCACGACCCCTTCTGGAAGTGAATTCCATAAACCAACGACCCTCTGGGTGAAGAAATATTTCCCTTTATTTGTCCTCACTTTCTTAGCTATAAGCTTTAGGGAGTGCCCCCTTGTCCTGGTATTGTGTGATAGAGAAAAGAATTTTTCTCTATCCACCTTTTCTATCCCATGCATGATTTGTTTCTCCTGGCTCAACTGTGGGATCCTTGGTGGTCTCTGAGGCTGGTTTTTTCCTTGCAGACGTTTCATGACCCAACTAGGTAGCCTCTTCCATATTTGAGCACTGAAGATGTTACCTAATTAGGTAATGAAACATCTGCAAGAAAACAGCCATGAACTCCACCAGCTTTGAATTGCTCATCGGTTTTAGCATTAATCTGAATGTTTTTTATTTTTAAGGTTGCGTTAGCCATCTTCAATAGCTCCATGAGAGAAAAGTGGGACACAAATGGAATCAATCAATCAATCAGTCAGTCAGTCAGTCAGAGGTGTACAGCCTGTCACCTCATCCATTCTCTTTGCGACTCCTGGAATCCCTTTAGATCTTGATTTAGTCTAATTCAACAGAACACGATAATAGAATTACAGAGCTGAGAGGGACTTTGGAGGTCATCTAGTCCAACCCCCTGCTCAGGCAGGAACCCCTACACCATTTCAGGCAAAGGGTTGTCCAATCTCTTCTTGAAAAACCTCCAGTGATGGAGCACCCAGAACTTCTGGAGAGAAGCTATTTCACTGGTTAATTGTTCTCACTGTTTGGAACTTTCTCCTTAGTTCTAGATGTTTGACAGTCTCTCTGTCTCTCTTTGTGAGTGTCTCTAAGGAGAATCATGAATCATGGCAGCTGGGTGAAACTTCCTCTTGGCTTAATTATCTAGAAAAATCAAGAGCACTTCTGCGAATCTTACGACACCTTAGTCTTCAGACAATGGAGATTTCGTACAGGTCTACCGTCCCGTTAGAATAGCTGTTTAATGCATTTTCTCAGACTAAATAATCAAGTGGATGTAATCCTTCCTGTTGCAGAATCAAGCAAGAATTTAGTTTAGCAAGAATTGACTCAGGCCTAAGCCTATTAAGCAACCGTGTCTGGAATTTTAAGTATACCTCTGCAGGTAAAGGTCAGAATACAATAAATGGGCCTGTAATCCAGCGTTCACTGCATTCACAAATGTTTTTATACCTACAGAAGGAAGGATAGGCTAGCATACTAGAATCCATGCCTTCTCAGGAGCCTCTCCTTGAATTGGTTTCCACCCGTTGCTTCTTGTCCTGCCTTCAGGCGCTTTGGAGAATCGCTTGACTCCCTCTTCTTTGGGGCAGCCCCTGAGATATTGGAAGACTGCAATCCTGTGCCCCCCGCGTCCTTCTCTTCGTTAAACTAGACATGCCCAATTCCAGCCACCGTTCCTTATCTTAACCAATGTCAAACCTTGGGAAGATGGGGACTTTCAAACAGCTGAGTCCAACACATCCAGGATCATTGCCGGAAAAGTAGCATTTCCAAGTTCAGCTTTGCTCCCGTACATGAGGACTCACCACTGTCCTCTTGTGAGGTTTTTTTTTAAAACTTCCCAATCTAGTCTGTAGCTTCGAGGGTCCTCGATGGTCTTCCATCCATGTACTGTAGAGCAGTGGTTCTCAACCTTCCTAATGCCGCGACCCTTTATTACAGTTCCTCATGTTGTGGTGACCCCCAACCCTAAGGGCTCTCCAAGCGCACACCGACGACGCCCACTCACCCGCCGCGCCCGGGGCTCAGCACACCTCGCCTGTCCTCACCTCACTTCCGAAGGTTGCCGGCCTGCCCGGCTCCAGCTGGCCGGGGAGGGAGGGCAGGAAGACAACTCCGCCCAGCCTGGTTGGAGAAGCGCCCAGGCGGGGAGAGGGAGAGAGCGAGAGAGCCAAGAGGGCGACAGCGCCGGCAGAGCTTAGTTCAGCCTCCTCCGCGGAAAGGGCCACGAAGCAGCGCAGCCTCTCTTAGGAGATGCTCGATGGAAACGAATCCGGCGCTGCAACATAAGAACATAATAACCTAAGAAGAGCCATGCTGAATCAGGCCGAAGCCCATCGAGTCCAGCATTCTGTGTCACACAGTGGCCCACCAATTGTACATGGGGATCTTGAGCAGAAGGAGAAGGCAAAACCCTCCCTTTCCCTTGACCCCCAAACAAATGGGACTCAAGGGAATCCTGCCTGCCTCAACCAACATAGAGGCAGCACATGGACATCCGTTTTAATAACCACCGATACACTTTGCATCCATGAATCTATCTAGCCCTGCCTTGAAGCTGTCAAGGCTGACAGCTGTCACGACCCCTTCAGGAAGTGAATTCCATAAACCAACGACCCTCTGGGTGAAGAAATATTTCCCTTTATTTGTCCTCACTTTCTTAGCTATGAGCTTTAGGGAGTGCCCCCTTGTCCTAGTGTTGTATGATAGAAAAAAGAATTTTTCTCTATCCACCTTTTCTATCCCATGCATGATTTTATACACTTCGATCAAGTCACCCCTTAAACGCCGTCTTTCAAGGCTGAAGAGACCAAGGCGTTGCAATCTGGTTTCATAAGGGAGGCGCTCCATTTCCTTGATCATTCTTGTTGCCCTTCTTTGCACCTTTTCCAGTTCCATTATATCCTTCTTGAGGTGCGGTGACCAGAACTGTACACAGTACTCCAAGTGTGGTCTCACCATTGATTTGTACAGAGGCAATACAATGGCCCCCAGCTTGGAGCCGTGCGGAGACGGATAGAGGAACGGTGTCTCGGTTCCTAAGACCATCGGAAATATGTGTTTTCCGATGGTCTTAGGTGACTCCTATGAAAGGGTCGCGACTCACAGGTTGAGAACCACTGCTGTAGAGGAACCTCTGTTTACTTCTGAGTCCAGAAATATCTACAAGATACTATTCACCTGCTGAGGTCAAACCAGAACTGCATACAATTCTGGTCACCAGAACAGAAAGCAGATGCTGAGATCCCAGAAAGCGTGCAGAGAAGAGCAACACAGATATTCAAGGGTCTGGAGCAGAGGACCCCAACCGTTTGGGCACCGGGGACCAATTTCAAGGAAAACCATTTTTCCACGGATCGGGGGTGGGTGGGGGTGGGGGTGGTTCAGGATGATTCAAGCGCATTACATTTATTGTAAATTTTCTAAATCAAATCAATCAATAACCAAACCAATGAATCGTGCACAAATAAACAATGCACTTTTATTTTCTATCATAATTACTCTGTAATCTATAGTGAAATAATTACGCAGCTCATCCATAGTGCAGAATCCACGGGAGCCCTGGGCTTTTTTCCCCCTACAACTGGAAAGTCCCATCTTGGGGAGGGGGTGATGGGAGACAGTGACACCCATCAATCTACTCCGTCATTTTGTTGGGGTTGCTGTCACTGCAGAAAACCCTGCTTCACAAGGAGAGGATGTGGTGGATGTGGAAGCTGGCTTTTCAGTGCTTTTTGTGGCCATTTCAGAATATTCTGCCTTGACTTTAATCCAGAATGTATGGAGATTTAAAGTCGTCTCAGATATGCTTTTAAGGTCACCGTCATGGGCAATCTCAAGCACTTGATCCTCTTCAATGCACCTCCAGCTGCACGGCCCGGTTCCTAACTAGCCACGGACTGGTACCGGGCCACAGACTGGGAGTTGGGGACCCCTGGTCTGGAGGATGATGAATGGTTGAGGGAACCAGGTTATGTCTGATCTAATGAAGAGAAGGATAGGGCAGGGGTAGGCCACCTTGGCTCTTTTATGACTCGTGGACTTCAACTCCCAGAATTCCTCAGCCAGCATGGGGGAACTATGGCCCCTTCATGACTGGTGGACTTCAACTCCCAGAATTCCTGCGCCAGCATGGCTCAGCTTAGAAACCTCTCCCTTTCCCCTCAGCATGGCTGGCTCAGGAATTCTGGGAGTTGAAGTCCACCAGTCATGAAGGGGCCAAAGTTTCCCCATGCTGGCTGAGGAATTCTGGGAGTTGAAGTCCACCAGTCATGAGGGGGCCATAGTTCCCCCCATGTTGGCTCAGGAATTCTGGGAGTTGAAGTCCACCAGTCATGAGGGGATCATGGTTCCCCCATGCTGGCTGAGGAATTCTGGGAGTTGAAGTCCACCAGTCATGAAGGGGCCATAGTTCCCCCATGCTGGCTGAGGAATTCTGGGAGTTGAAGTCCACCAGTCATGAAGGGGCCAATATTTTCTCCATGCTGGCTCAGGAATTCTGGGAGTTGAAGTCCACCAGTCATGAAGGGGCCACAGTTCCCCCATGCTGGCTCAGGAATTCTGGGAGTTGAAGTCCACGAGTCATGAGGGGAGTCATAGTTCCCCCATGCAGGCTCAGGAATTCTGGGAGTTGAAGTCCACCAGTCACAAGGGGATCATGGTTCCCCCATGCTGGCTGAGGAATTCTGGGAGTTGAAGTCCACGAGTCATGAAGGGGCCCAAGTTTCCCCATGCCGGCTGAGGAATTCTGGGAGTTGAAGTCCACCAGTCATGAAGGGGCCATAGTTCCCCCATGCTGGCTGAGGAATTCTGGGAGTTGAAGTCCACGAGTCATGAAGGGGCCCAAGTTTCCCCATGCCGGCTGAGGAATTCTGGGAGTTGAAGTCCACCAGTCACAAGGGGATCATGGTTCCCAACTCTGGACTGGGGGTAGTATGATAGCTGCTTTCCAGTACTTAAAATCATAATCACAGAGCTGGAAGGGAGCTCAGAGATCTTCTAGTCCAACCCCCTGCTCAGAGAAGATGAGGTGGAAGGGCCCTCAGAGGTCTTCTAGTCCAACTCTCTTGAGAGGCTGTCACAGAGAAGAGGAGGGTCAACTTATTCTCCGAAGCACCAAAGAGCAGGACAAGAAGTAACAGATGGAAACTTATCAAGGAAAGACCCAACTTAGAAGTAAGGAAAAAAAATTCCTGACAGCGGGGACATTTACTCGGTGGAGCAGACGTTGCCTCCTGGAATTGTAGCTGCTCCACCACCTGAGGTTTTCAAGAATAGGATGGACAACTATTTGACCAGGAGGCTATAAGGATTCCTGCCTTCAGAGGGGCAGGAGTAGAAGGCCTCCAAGAGACCCCTTCCAACTTAACTTTCCAGTCCCACAATTCTGCGTCCTAAGTTGCTTTTTCTCGCCCTCAGAAACGGGTGATTTCAAGCGCCCTGACCTTGACGTGAACCGTTCTGAGCTCCAAAGCTGGAACCATCCATTTTGAAGTTGGGCCATTTCCTGCGCATTCAGAACCGCCCTTTGAAATGTTTTTTGCAAATCTCTTTTAATGACCTGCATTCTGAATTCGGTCTGGAAGTGGGTTGGCCGCTAGCCAAGTCCCTTTAAGACAAAAAAACAAACAAACAAAACCCCAAAGTCCGAAAGTCTTCATGATGATGATGACCCCCGCTCAGGTCTGCGTCACTTTGACTTCCAGGATGCTTGGCACGTGAAAGTGCTGTGTGCAAAGCAGGCTGGGACTTCAGTACTCTTTTCTCTTATCGACATCCATTACAAAGGGGCACAGATTATGGGATGGGGTCTTGTGACAGGTGCAGGAATTGGGTATGTCTAGCTTAATGAGAAGGATGACTGGGGGGGGGAGAGGGTGACAGGATAGCAGTCTTCCAATATCTCAGGGGCTGCCTCCTTTCCAAGTGCTCCGTTAAGAGTGGTCCATATTACCTTTGGTCACCACCATAAAGGCCAACACAGGGCTGGGCTGCATTAACAGAGGGAGAGAATCAAGATCAGGTGAAGGGTTAATACCACTTGGTAAGGCCACCCTTGGAATACAGCATCCAGTTTTGGTCACCACGATGTAAAAAAGATGCTGAGACTCTAGAAAGAGTACGGAGAAGAGCAACAAAGATGATTAGGGGACTGGAGGCTAAAACATAGAAGGAATGGTGGCTGGAATTGGATATGTCCAGTTTAATGAAGAGAAGGACGAGGGGGGACACATGATAGCAGTCTTCCAGTATCTCAGGGGCTGCCCCAAAGAAGAGGGAGTCAAGGTATTCTCCAAAGCGCTTGAAGGCAGGACAAGAAGCAACAATGGATGGAAAGTAATCAAGGAGAGAAGCAACCTAGAACTAAGGAGAAACTTCCTGACAGTGAGAACAATTAACCAGTGGAACCACCTACCTCCAGAAGTTATGGGTGGCCCAACCCTGGAAGTTTTAAGAAGAGACTGGACAGCCATTGGTCTGAAATGGTTATAGGGTCTCCTGCCTGAGCAGGGGGGGTTGGACTAGATGACCCCCCAGGTCCCTCCCAGCTCTGTTTTTCTGACATTTGGGTCCCTGGACCTGCGTGGCTTCGGCTGCCTGTTCAAGGGAGGCTGGGAAGATCTGACCTGACGTGTCCTGCTGTCCTTTGCAGGTTCCCTGTTATTCCTACGGACAGAAGCTCTCCAAGCTGGCCATCCTGAGGATAGCCTGTAACTATATCCTCTCCTTGGCCAGACTGGCAGACCTGGATTACAGCGCGGACCGCAGCAACCTGAGCTTCTCCGAGTGTGTGGAGCAGTGCACCAGGACCCTGCAGGCCGAAGGCCGGTCCAAAAAAAGGAAGGTAGGTTTCAGATGGGAGGAGGGGGTGGTCTCCTTTCTTTCTTTCTTTCTTTCTTTCTTTCTTTCTTTCTTTCTTTTCTTTCCTTCCATCTCCTTCCCTCCCTCCCTCCCTCCCTCCCTCCTTTCTTTCTTTCTCTCTTTCTTTCTTTTCTTTCTTTTTCTTTCTTTCTATCTTTCTTTCTTTTCTTTCTTTCTTTCTTTTCTTTCTTTCTTTCTTTCTTTTTCTTTCTATCTCTCCCTTCCTTCCTTCCTTCCTTCCTCCCTCTCTTTTTCTTTCTTTCTTTCTTTTTCTTTCTTTCTTCCTTTTCTTTCTTTTTCTTTCTTTCTATCTTTCTTTTCTTTCTTTCTTTCTTTTCTTTCTTTCTTTTTCTATCTCTTTCTTCCTTCCTTCCTCCCTGTCTTTTTCTTTCTTTCTCTTTCTTTCTTCCTTTTCTTTCTTTTTCTTTCTATCTCTCCCTTCCCTCCCTCCCTCCCTCCCTCTTTTTCTTTTTCTTTCTTTCTTTCTTTCTCTTTCTTTCTTTTCTTTCTTTCTTTTTCTTTCTATCTCTCCCTTCCTTCCTTCCCTCCTTCCTCCCTCCCTCTTTTTTCTTTCTTTATGTCTTTCTTTCTTTCACTCCCTTCCTCCTCCTCCCTCATTCCCCTCCTTTCCCTTCCTTCCTTCCTCCCTCCCTCCCTCTTTCTTTCTTTCTTTCTTTCTTTCTTTTCTTTTCTTTTCTTTTCTTTTCTTTCTTCCTTCATGGCACAACAGATATTGTGTAGAATACTGGTCTTCCCATGGTGACTTCCCAAGCTGGGGGAGATGGCCGCTCGGTAAATGCGGAGGGTCCTTCAAAGATCAGCAGGATGTTCCCTCGCTCCTCTAGTCTTTCTCACCGGGAGCTCTGGACACAGGACACTCAATCCTCGACTGATGACAATAATTTTGGGCTCAGTTGTGGTTGTAAATGGAGGAGGTCAATCAGAATAGAGCTGGAAAGGACACCTTGGAGGTCTTCTAGTCCAACCCCCTGCTCAAGCAAGAGTCTTTCTACCATCTCAGACAAATGGCTGCCCAGTCTCTTCTTAAAGACCTCCAGTGATGGAGCGCCCACGATTTCTGGTGGCAAGCAGTTCCACTGGTTAATTGTCCTCACTGTCAGGAAGTTTCTCTTTAGTTTCAGGTTGCTTCTCTCCTTGGATAGAATAGAATAGAATAGAATAGAATAGAATAGAGTAGAGTAGAGTAGAGTAGAGTAGAGTAGAGTAGAGTAGAGTAGAGTAGAGTAGAGTAGAGTAGAGTAGAGTAGAGTGGAGTATAGAATGAAGAATAGAGTAGAGCAGAGCAGAACAGAGTAGAATAGAATGAAGAATAAAGTAGAGTAGAGCAGAGCAGAGCAGAATGAAGAATAGAATAGAGTAGAGTAGAGTAGAGTATAGAATGAAGAATAGAGCAGAGCAGAGCAGAACAGAGTAGAGTAGAATGAAGAATAGAATATATAGAGTAGAGTAGAACAGAACAGAATAGAACAGAATAGAATAGAATAGAATGAACAATAGAAGAGAAGAGAAGAGAAGAGAAGCTGGAAGGGACCTTGGAGGTCATCTAGTCCAGCCCCCTGCTCAAGCGGAAGTCCTTATACCACTTCAGACAACTGGCTGTCCAGTCTCTTCTTGACAATCTCCAGTGATGGAGCACCCACAGCTTCCGGAGGCAGCTTCTGTTCCACTGGACTCTCTGTATGCTTGTGCGAACACTGTAACCCGCGTGCAAACTTGGTTTTTCAGCTGCGGAGTCCATGCAGGGCCGGCTCACCTCCTGGCTTTTCCTTCTGTCTTTCGAAGGATTCCGGGAAGCTGGTGCCGTGGAGGGCTGTCTCTCTCTCTCCCCCCCCCCCCCCGCCCGCCACTCGTCCTTTCACCCCGGTGGCAAATGAGATTTCCCAGCCATTGTGACTTTTTCCACCCTCCCCCCAAACAGCTGGCTCTAGGCAGGCAGAGGCTCCAGATGTTCCATCTTGCTGGCTTGTGACTCAGCGTTCTTTTGCCTTGCCTGACTGGCTATCTCCTTTTGCTGCATGGAATTTGGGTTTGGTTTGGTTTGGTTTGGTTTTTAATCCCTTCTTCTATTTGTTTTTACAATGGGAAACAAAGGAAGAATGTTGCGTTTCTCCTCCTGCCCCATTTCCTTCGCTAAAATGCTGGATTCCTTCACGCTCCGAAAGGGGCCAGGAATGGTTTAAGAAATGACAACAGCCTCTTAATTGCCTTCAATGTGCTTTCAGAGTAACCCTTTGTCTTTTAAAGACCGATATCTGACATTTTTAATGTGTCGTGGTTGTTGTTTTTTTTGCGACTTTGACACGGATCATTCTCCCTGAAAATGTTGCACTCATCTCCTCTCCCCATCTCCTCCCTTAATAACAGGACCGTTCATGAAAGCTGCCCAACTTAGCTTTTCTTGTAATGTGCATTTTTATTTACAGCCCAAAGACACCCCCCAAATTAGTCTTTATCTGTGAATTAAAATCAGATCTTCACTTAGTTAAGGCAGGAGACTGTGAGTTCTAGTCCTGCCTTAGCCAAGAAAGCCAGTTGGGTGACTTTGGGCCAATCACCAGGAGGCTGGGAGTTCTAGTCCCACCTTAGCCATGAAAGACAGCTGGGTGACTTTGGTCCAATCACCAGGAGACTGTGAGTTCTAGTCCTGCCTTAGCCAAGAAAGCCAGTTGGGTGACTTTGGGCCAATCACCAGGAGGCTGGGAGTTCTAGTCCCACCTTAGCCATGAAAGACAGCTGGGTGACTTTGGTCCAATCACCAGGAGGCTGGGAGTTCTAGTCCTGCCTTAGCCAAGAAAGCCAGTTGGGTGACTTTGGGCCAATCACCAGGAGGCTGGGAGTTCTAGTCCCACCTTAGCCATGAAAGACAGCTGGGTGACTTTGGTCCAATCACCAGGAGACTGAGTTCTAGTCCTGCCTTAGCCATAAAAACTGGTTGGGTGACTTTGGTCCAATCACCAGGAGGCTGGGAGTTCTAGTCCCGCCTGAGCCATGAAAGACGGCTGGGTGACTTTGGTCCAATCACCAGGAGACTGGGAGTTCTAGTCCTGCCTTAGCCATAAAAACTGGTTGGGTGACTTTGGTCCAATCATCAGGAGACTGTGAGTTCTAGTCCCGCCTGAGCCATGAAAGATGGCTGGGTGACTTTGGTCCAATCACCAGGAGGCTGGGAGTTCTAGTCCCGCCTGAGCCATGAAAGTTAAGCCACACACATCCTGGGTCGTGGAAATGAAACTTTTCCTACACCCACACAGAGGGACAATTAATCTTCCACTTTACGACCATCCATCCATTTACGATGTCACTGAGAAAATGATTTACAACTGTTTTTCACAGGTGATCCAAATTCAGAGGCTTGGCAACTGGCTTGTACTCATGACAGTTAACAGTGTCCAGGACCTCCTGACAAGCAAAGTCAATGGGGAAAGCCAGATTCACTTAACAACCCTGTTTAATAGCTTAAGTCAAGGACTACCTGTATAAGCTTTTCTCCGTGGCCTTCCCAACGTGATGGCTCTGTCAATTTTGAGAGCAGGATCCAGAGATGTCCTATTTGGATCCCCGGGGGATGCTTGCTACTCTTTCCCTGGATCCCTTCTTTCCAAGTGCTCCGTTAAGAGTGGTCCATATTACCTTCAATCACCACCATAAAGGCCAACAGAGTACTGGGCTGCATGAGCAGAGGGATAGAATCAAGATCACGTGAAGGGTTAATACCACCTTACAAGGCCTTGGTAAGGCCACACTTGGAATCCTGCATCCAGTTTTGGTCACCACGATGTAAAAAAGATGTTGAGACTCTAGAAAGAGTGCAGAGAAGAGCAACAAAAATGATTAGGGGACTGGAGGCTAAAACATATAAGGAACGGTTGCTGGAATTGGGGATGTCTAGTTTAACGAAGAGAAGGACGAGGGGGGACATGGAAGCAGCCTTCCAGTATCTCAGGGGCTGCCCCAAAGAAGAGGGAATCAAGCTATTCTCCAAAGCCCCTGAAGGCAGGACAAGAAACAATGGGTGGAAACTAAGCAAGGAGAGAAGCAACCTAGAACTAAGGAGAAACTTCCTGACAGTGAGGACAATTAACCAGTGGAACAACCTGCCTCCAGAAGCGGTGAATGCTCCAACACTGGAAGTTTCTAAGAAGAGACTGGACAGCCATTTGTCTGAAATGGTGTAGGGTTTCCTGCCTGAGCAGGGGGTTGGACTAGATGACCTCCAAGGTCCCTTCCAACTGTGTTCTTCTATTACCTCCATCTCCTACAGCCTTGCAGACCCAGAGCACAGAAGCCTGGTGTGGTCCTTCAAGTAAGTATCTCACACAATTCCTTTTATCAGCTGGAAAAGACCTCCAGAAGCAGCGAGACACCGGCCGTCC
This sequence comes from Bothrops alternatus, assembly GCA_034064705.1. Lineage (NCBI taxonomy): Eukaryota > Metazoa > Chordata > Lepidosauria > Squamata > Viperidae > Bothrops > Bothrops alternatus. Next base: position 28,921 of record JARGCV010000526.1, read on the forward strand.
TCCTCCTCCACGGTACCCACCCCGCCACTCTGTCTCCAGCATTTGAAAGATAATATTCTTTGTTTCATTAGTTTTCTGAATGTAACAAGCCCTCCTCTCCCCCCCCAGTCATCGGTGGTGGGGGGGGGATGGGTGGCCATTGACCTGTAGCTGCTTAGCTTGCAAGCCTCTCCGTGCGGTGTGTATGTGGGTCCGTGCACAGAGGCCTCTCTTTGGTTTTGATTAGTTATTTTGCTGGTGAGCAATTTTGTGGAAGCTGAGCTGTGCAGAGAGGGCTTCCCTCCTCCTCCTCCTCCTCCCCCCCCCTTTGGTCTTCTGGCAGTCCCAGACTCCAGATGTTCGGAGTGCTGTTTGGGAAGTCCTACTGGCGCCAGTCGGGGCAGAGGGCAGGAGAAAGGCACGCGAGCTGGAACCGAAAGCACTCAGTCACTGCAGGATTTGGCACATCCCCAGCTCTCTGCTGGCACATTCCCCAGCATACTCCTAGCCATCTGTTCCAAAAAAACACTTTCAGGACCTCATCATCACTCAATATGCAACATGGAGAGCAGCTGCTAGAGAGGAGGAGGAGGAGGAGGAGGAGGAGGAGGGGGTGGGGGGCCCCCAGAATCCTGCAAAAGGACTCTTTGTGAGCGAGGAAGCCGGAGAGTCATAAATAACAGCAGAAGAGTTGCTATAAAAGCCTTGGGCTCCCATTTGTTCCTGTTTTTTTAATTGTCCTTCCCGTTTGCAGACACATTTGGGGAGGATGGGGGGGGGGAAATGATAATAAAAAGTTCATGATTAAGAGCGCACCTGGAAGACTGCATCCAATTTTGGTCCCCCCCCCCCAAAAGATGTTGAGACTTTGGAAAAAGTGAAGAGAAGAGCAACTAAGACGATTAAGGGCCTGGAGACGAAAACATATGAGGAATTGGGGACGTCTAGTTTAATGAAAAGGAGGACGAGGGGGGACAGGATAGCAGCCTTCCAGTATCTCAGGGGCTGCCCCAAAGAAGAGGGAGTCAAGCTCTTCTCCAAAGGGCCTGAAGGCAGGACAAGAAGCAACGGATGGAAACTCATCAAGGAGAGAAGCAACCTGGAACTAAGGAGAAACTTCCTGACAGTTAGAACAATTAACCGGTGGAATAGAAGTTGCCTCCAGAAATTGTGGCTGTTCCATTTCTGGAGGCTTTTAAGAAGAGCTTGGAATCTGGAATCAGAATAAAGCTGGAAGGGGTCTTGGAGGTCTTCTAGTCCAACCCCCTGCTCAGTTAGGAGACCCTACAAGCGAGTATCCAGTCTCTTCTTAAAAACCTCCAGTAATGAAGCACCCACAACTTCTGACAGCAGAAGCGGTGAATGCTCCAACACTGGAAGTTTTTAAGAAGAGACTGGACAAGCATTTGTCTGAAATGGTATAGGGCTTCCTGCCTGAGCAGGGGGCTGGACTAGATGACCTCCAAGGTCCCTTCCAACACTGTTTTTCTATTCTATTCTATTCTATTCCATTCTACTCTATTCTATTATTCTATTCTATTCCATTCTACTCTATTCTATTCCATATTTTCTATTCCATTCCATTCCACTCTACTCTACTCTACTCTTTCTTGAGAACCAGTTTGATGTACTTGTTAAAGGCATTAGTCTACAGACCAGGATTCTGTGATCTAATCCTATCTTAGGCGCAGATAGTTAGCTGGGTGACCTTGGGCCAGTCCTCCCCTCTCAGCCCTAGGAAGGGAGGGGGCAACAATTCCCACAAATCTTGCCAAAAAGCCCCCCCCCCTTGTATAGGTTGCTGTGACGTTGAGGAGGAGGAAAAAGATTCTAATCCCTCTCAGTATTATTCGAGATTTTTCTCTGGGATGGCCACCCAATTTAACCAAAACATAACTTGAAGGCAAAAGAATTCTTGCTTTTACTTTCCAATTTTCAATGTCCATGAAGATTCTCAATCATCCGGGTCATGGCTGCCCCAAAAGTCTTTTTTTTTTTTTTTTCAAAAGTCAACTGAACTTTCTTAGTTTTTTCCCCCCTTTGAATAATGTTTTGCCTCTCATCCCAGAAGCTTCTTCAGTCCGTCAAGATTTGAATCTTTAAAATCCTTCCCTTCCCCTCCAGCCAGTCAGAACCGAAGAAGCTTCTTTGGATGAGAAGTGAAATGTTTTCAAAGGAAAAAAAACAACAACACCAAGTCCAGTTGCTTTTTAAACTTTTTTAAATAGGCAAGGCTACAAGATTATGTGAGTGATGGAGTGGAAATGCTAGGAGGTTTATTCTGGGGCTGTCCTTTGATGCTTTACTAGGGATTGGAGCAGGTGGTGAAGCTTAGGGGGAGCTGATGAAATGAATGCATTTGCTCCTCCCTTTGATTTTAATGTTCCTTACCGGTCCCTGGTGCAGCTGGGTGTGAAAAACTAAAATAAAATACAACTGTTGATTTTTCCACGCTGTTTATTTTCATTTTCCGGGAGGGGGGGGCGGGGACAGCAGAAAAATCTGTGATTCCAATCCATGTCCTTGGCCATCTCCGGTGACTTCTTTCAGCAAACTCCTTGCACGCGTTGACTTCCACCAAGAAATTAAAACAAGTGGTTTGCATACCCAGATCAGACACTGTTGGGGTGAGAGGGTCTCACAAATGTAGGATTTTTTTTCCCTAGCAGAGGCATTTCTTTTGCAGGGTTTTTTTTTCCTTCTAGCATAGAGTAACAGAGTGAGCAGGGACCTTGGAGGTCTTCTAGTCCAACCCCGCTTCTACATCTGGGGTACATTGAGGATGTGTTTGTGAGTACACACATATATGTGGATAAGAAGATTGTTTCCATAGTCAGGTTATTTTCCACTGTTGTGGTACCAGTGGCAACTCTGCTGTGCTCACACAACAGTACAAGGACAGGTGGATGGGTACAAAGGATGGGGGAGGGGAAACCTCTAGGGAGATGAAAAAGTTTAAGATGATATCTTTCATATGATGAAAGCTCCTTCCCTTTTCTATGTCCATCAAAGCATGTCAAAAAAAAAACCCTTCCATGGGACAGTTGTGGTGGCCGTAACGACTTTATTTGACCAGCCCATCCCTGGAACCTTCAGCTACTAGACTCAACGTTTCTAAGGAAGAAACTGAGTTTCTGAAGAAGGTCTATTCCTTTGGCCCCATTGATTTATGCATTTAATCAAAAGCCGCAATTCCAGTGTTCTAGTTACTTTCTTCAGTGGGATAGATAGATAGATAGACAGACAGACAGACAGACAGACAGACAGACATGATGGATGGAGAGAGAGAGATGGATGGATGGATGGATGGATGGATGGATGGATGGATGGAGACAAAGATAGACAGATGATAGATAGATAGATAGATAGATAGATAGATAGATAGATAGATAGATAGATAGACAGACAGACAGAGACAGACACACAGACAGACAGACAGACAGACAGATAGATGATGGATGGAGAGAGAGAGAGAGCTAGATGGATGGATGGATGGATGGATGGATGGACGGATGGACAGAGATATAGACAAACAGATAGATGATAGATAGATAGATAGATAGATAGATAGATAGATAGATAGATAGATAGAAAGACAGATGATAGACAGACAGACAGACAGACAGAAGGACAGACACATACATATATAGACGGACAAATATAGATGATAGATAGATAGATAGATAGATAGATAGATAGATAGATAGATAGATAGATAGATAGATGATAGATAGATAGATGATAGATATAGATGATAGATAGAGATAGATAGATAGATAGATGATAGAGATAGATAGATGATAGATAGAGATAGATAGATAGATAGATAGATAGATAGATAGATAGATAGATAGATAGATAGATAGATAGATAGATAGATAGATAGATAGATAGATAGATAGATACCGGTAGATAGATGATGGACGGACGGACGGAGGGAGGGAGGCAGTTCAAAGAATAAATTCCAGTTAAGGATTCATTAGCAGAAGAGGGACCTAACCAAAGGTCACTGCAGAAGAAGAGTTCAAGGCAATCTTTGAACCCTAAGGAATGATGGAACCTAGTCAAGGTTAACCAGCTGAGGTTCTTGTGATGCACCTGACCCATGACTCTCCTTGAAAGTAGAGTTGGTGTGGATGGCAGCAACCTGAGTGTGGTATATACAGTAGGTTTTCCTCAACTTCAGCCATTTTAAGACTTGTGGACTTCAACTCCCAGAATTCCCCAGCCAGCATGCTGGGCGTTGAAGTCCAGGCCACTTGAAATGGCTGAGGTTGAGAAACATTGATCTGGAACCAAACTTCTCTTTACTTTACCCTGATTCTTGGATTCTATCCAGTTCAAACATGGTAAGGTCCTAAACGGGCAGACCAAATAAAAGGAATTGTGATAAATTAATCTTGGCATTCCAAGGTTCCTTAATTATGAATTTTATGAAAAATTTGTTTAGTATTCAGGAGGCAAAGGATGCATTAGTGATCTAAAAACGTGAGCATTAAGTTGTTCATTTTAGATCGTTCAGTCAGAATGTCTTGGCGATGTGGAAAAAGAGAAGCTTGGAATGCATTCATTGCAAGAACTAAATCAGGGTTTTGTCTCTATAAAGATAAATGTTTTGACTGTATTATTTCCCCTGACTCTGCATATTTGCACTACAGGAAGATAATCTTCACGGTTAGAGGCAAGGAAATACGTCCCTTGGTATATAACCTCAATTGATGCATCTGGCAGTTCAGAATAGATTGTATTCAGCTGCAATCTGTTGCTGACATCAAAAAGTTAATTTGTTGTATTTAAAAGAAATGTTCTATTGATCGATATGAGTCTACTACAATTCTACTTTTGTAAAAGATCCAATACATGGAAGAAGTTAGAGCTATTTAAATTAAGCTGGGTCCATGAAAGTTTGCTAACTAAGGCATAAAATGCAGTTGCAAGGGTCTGTTGAATCTATCTCCAGGTTGCAAAGATAGCAAAGCTTTTGTAAGCCCCGAGTAGGCCACCCAATGCCCCTGTCCTACTCTCAACATCTCAGTGCCACGTTCCCCATCCTTTTTTGCCTGATTTATTTATCTAAAAACAGGCCACCCCTGCTTAAAAAATACACCTTAGCTTTGACTAAATATGCTAAGATGTCTAAGACATAGAGTAGCCAACATTCCATGTTCCCTTTTGGATCACAAAACATGAGGCAGGAAAGTTGAAGGTTGTCTTCTCACTCCAAAACATGGTGTCCATGTTAATAAAGTCTTGGGTTTATTTTCAGCTCGTCTCCTCACCATTTAAGCCATTTCCCATCATCTACAAAACTGTTGCTTGGGAGAGAATAAGAATAAGAACAGAACAGAATAGGGAATAGGGAATAGCGAAGAGAAGAGAAGAGAAGAGAAAAGAGAAGAGAAGAGAACAGAACAGAACAGAACAGAAAACAGAATAGAATAGAATAGAATAGAATAGAATAGAATAGAATAGAATAGAATAGAATAGAATAGAATAGAATAGGGAATAGAATAGGGAATAGAATAGGGAATAGAATAGAATAGAATAGAATAGAATAGAATAGAATAGAATAGAATAGAATAGAATAGAATAGAATAGAATAGAATAGAATAGGGAATAGAATAGGGAATAGAATAGGGAATAGAATAGAATAGAATAGAATAGAATAGAATAGAATAGAATAGAATAGAATAGAATAGAATAGGGAATAGGGAATAGAGCATAGAGCATAGAGAATAGAGAGAATAGAATAGGATAGAATAGAACAGAACAGAACAAAACAGAACAAAACAGAACAAAACAGAACAGAACAGGGAATAGAATAGAATAGAATAGAATAGAATAGAATAGAATAGAATAGAATAGAATGACAGAGTTGGAAGGGATCTTGGAGGTCATCTAGTCCAATCCCTGCTCAGGCAAGAAACCCTATATCATTTCAGCTAAATGGCTGTCCAGTCTTTTCTTAAAAACTTCCAGTGTTGGAGCATCCACAACTTCTGGAGGCAGGTTGTTCCACTGGTTAATTGTTCTACTTCTCAAGAAATTCCTCCTAAGTTCCAGGTTGCTTCTCTCCTTGATTAGTTTCCATCCGTTGCTCCTTGTCCTGCCTTCGGGTGTTTGGGGGAACAGGTTGACACCCCCCCCTTCTCCATGACAGCCCCCAAGATATTGGAACCCTGATGTCATGTGATGAAAAAGGCTCCACGCTTGCTTAGGTACAGGCAGTCCTCAACTTACAACAGTTCATTTAGTGACCGTTAGAAGTTACAACAGTACTGCAAAAAAAAGTGGCGTATGACCATTTTTCATACTTACATCTCGCTAAGTTTCCTGCTTTTCTCAGATAATAATCATCTAAAGTACGAGTGGTGGAGATGAAAAAAAAAACTGGTCACTCTTTCCTTATGCTATCCTGGCTAGAGTTAACCACAACTTGATGAGCTGAGGTGTGTGTAATCAAGCCAGAAGGAGAAGGCTTGCTGCTAAACAATTGGGATTGTTAGTTATGTCCATCCAACTCGCTTATCTCCAGCTGACATTCCCATAGATGCAAAGTTAAGTACGCCGAAGACTATGGCAACAATGAGTGTTTCTACTTTTAGTCGACTGCTTCATCGCAGTGAAGGACGTAATGTTCCTCACAGATCTTCCAACTTATTTATGGAGTGCAGGGACACCAGTGCCAATAAAAGGCTGTCAAATGACCAGGATTCCACATTCCGTTTCTTTGATTCTGTCGTCTTTTATTTCAGGAATGACGACGGAAGGGTGGATTGAGCAGAAGAACCGAGCAGATATTTCGTCCTATCTTCTCAAAAGTACCCAGGTTCCTGTGGGAGAGAGCAGAAAGCATCTGTCATTTGAAGAATGGCTATGGAAACACTCTGGGTGTGACATCCTTTCGGAGAAGATCGAGGCCTTTTCTTTTGTCATTTCTTCTTCGGCCAATCTCGTGTTAGTATCTGCAACGTAGGGAGGAACCTCTCCCGCTGCTCCTTTCAAAAAGACCATCCCCTTTGTAATGACATTGCTAGTGCCAAAGAACTGGTTGTGTTTCTGTATAATCTCAAACCCAGAGATTACGATCTGTACAGTTCTGTAAATTGCAGTAGCCAGCAGTATAAATCAGGGGTCTGTTCAGAGGTGGAAGAAGTCGTGGTTGCTTTCGGTGGGCTACACATGCAAACTGGGCAGGTGTGTGTAGAGGAAAGGGTTGGCAAACCTTGATTAAAGTGGTGGCTATGGAGCTGGCCAAGCTTCCTGTAAATAAAACGGCAAAGTTTTCTGTAAATAAGTAACAGTTCTACCTATTTGAAAACTGGAGCCCTAAAATCATCAAGGAGCAATCTGCATGCCGGGTGGGCAAGACCAGATCCACATGGGAAAGTCCAATCAAATTGATTTCTCGCTAAAAAAGTCAACGCACAGGAATGTTTTTAACCTGCTTGGAGTTAAATCAGGATCAGTGGAATTCAAGGGAGATTGGATTAAGTCCATCTAGGGCAGGGCTTCTCAACCTTGGCAACTTTAAGACTTGTGGACTTCAACTCCCAGAATTCCTCAGCCAGCAAAGCTGGCTGAGGAATTCTGGGAGTTGAAGTCCACAAGTCTTAAAGTTGCCAAAGTTGAGAACCCCTGATCTAGGGCTACATAGAGATTCTAGGCTGATTCCTTTTTTGACTCCCCCCACCCAAGTTTTACTGCTTCTTTTCCTACACGGCGCTATTGTTCCACACATTGCTTTCCCCCTTCACCTTTACCCGATTTGGCTTATTTAAAAGAGCCAGCTTTTTACGAGATATGATTTCTTTCTATTTTTTTTGGTCTTAAAAAACAAAAAAAACGCCATTTAACCTGATCGATTACAATGTATGTTATCAAAGAAAAAGGAAGCTTAAATTGCCAGAGTGTCAATTCGCAGAATATTCCAGAAAGCTTTATAACGTCACGTTTTGAATTTCGGAAATGCTCGCGCCTGCGTCACGCAAAGGCATTTGAACACTCTGCTGTATATTTCACTTCAAATTGAAGTAAAAACGAAAAAGAAAAAAAAAGTATGGAGAAACTCACTCGGCGTACGCAAGTTTTATAAATAATGCATGCCGTGCGTGAGACATCTGCTTGTAATGAAGGATATAATGTGGTGATACGGTAAAACAAGGCGGCCTTTTGAAGGAAAGTTGCTGGATTTGGGGCAAAAAGACAAAAGCACAAAAGCTGTCCACTGCAGCTAAATTTAACCACCTGTTATTTCAGTATAAAGTATTTGCGCTTCGTTTTCATTAACGAAGTTGAGCTGAAGAGAGATTGTGGTGACATCTTACAAGCCTATAACTCTTTTTCCCATTTGGAGGAGCAAGATCTCCCATTCTTGAATTTCAGTCCTAAATACAGGTTGTTCTCGACTTGCAAGGGCATGGAAAAAAGGTGATTTACAACTGGTTCCTCACACTTAAATTGGCACGTATTAACAATGGTTGCAGCTTCCTGGGGGTATGCGTATCCTGTGATCTCCATTTGCAACCTTCCGATAAGGAGGGGGGAGCCAGATTTGTTTAATGACCGTGTGATTCCCTCTTAACGACCGCGTGGAATCGCTTAGCAAAAGCGGCGAAAACAATGCTCAAAAAATTGGGTGCCACCCATGCACCGCGGCCTTGCTTAGCCGTGGAAATTCTGCTTTTCAATCATGACCGTCAATTGAGGATTACTGCATTTGATGGCGGGCTGGTAGCTGCTCATTCTTCACTCATTCTTCTACACAATTTCATTCTTCCAACTCAAGAGGTCCCCAACCTTTTGGGCACCGGGGGACCGGTTCCGTGCAGAGCGGTTTTTCCGTGGACCGGACAGTGCGTGGTTTTGTGTGCTGCCTGCATCCCGTGGATGGGGCTTCGCTTGTTTGAGCGGAAGAATGTGGTGAATCCCTAGAGCATATGGTCAAAGGATGCACAACACAGAGGTTTATTTGTATCTTAAATTTTGCTTTTCTAGGCAATGTAATATCCCAACCTATGGGCAACATCTGACTGGATGCATGCATTAACCTTATGATCTAGATAGACGTATACTCTGCTCAACTTACATTCTGAGGCTTGTGGACTAAATTCTCCCCCACCCCCATTTTTATATACCCTATTCAATATTTTGAGGTGGCGTTTGAGGAGCCATGCAGGCTCACAAAATGCAAATACTCTTCTTCAAAGCAATTGCTTTCCCCCTGTAAACCACGGGCTACTGGAATCCAGTCAAAGCTTTACGGTCCTTCAAATTGAGATTGGAGCCAGGGAGGAAATACTAAAATGCAAGTATATACAACTTCTGTCTGTGACAGGCAGAGAAATTCCATGAAAATTAGCAACTCAGCAGTGGAATAAAGTTATCTCCGATTGGAAGGTTGGGAAGTGGCTTCTGATTTGTTGCAAGAAACAATGGCATTGTTACCCGAGAAGATTTAGGATCTTTAAATAAATGTTGAAGGTCTCCTTACCGGCTAAGTATTTAATTAACAACAGACCATAATTTCAAGAGCTTATGCACTCTAAGGAGTTTGTGCTAGCAAGGGGGGGGCGGGAATCCATGCCTGTTTTCAAATGTTAAGTGCTGTGTATATGTGTCCAGTTAACATTCTGGAATCACCATGTCAAGTGTTTATCTTCTCGTTTTTAAAATTATATGTATGTCAAGGTTAGGAAGGCCGGTCCAAATATTTTCAAAGTGCAATCCATCAGTAAATTTCATTGCCCAATTCTGGGAGTTGAAGTCCACCAGTCACAAAAGAGCCAAGGTTGCCTACCCCTCCCCAATCAAGCATGAAAGATCAGGTCCAATTAAACTGATTTATTGCCCAGAATTTATTGCTTAGGAATCTTCTAAACCAACTGTGGGCATCTGCTTGGAGTTAGATCAGAATCAATGGAACCAAGGGGTTCGTTTATGACTACGTAGGGATTCTACGCTGGTTCCTCCTTTGACTCCATCCCTACCAGGTTCTGCCACTGCTTCTCCTACACCCCACTGGTTAAATTATTCCAGTTGGTGGTCTTTGGAATTCAAGGAACAATTTATTGTGCCACACCACAAGTCACCTGGGTTATTTTATTAAACATATGATATTTCCAGGTCAGGCATTGAAAAAGCAGAATACTCACCAGGGGAGTCTTCCGATTAAATCCCACCCTCTCCTGATTTAGCCAAGGGGTGGGGCAAAAACATCAAGATGGCGGCCACAACTGTGAGTTTGAAATTCATCTTTTCTTCCTCCAAGAACGTTTTAAGTCAGGGGACTTCAAACTTGGCGGCTTTAAGACTGGTGGACTTCAACTCCCAGAATTCCCGAGCCAGCCATGCTGAGGGGAAAGGGAGAGGTTCCCAAGCTGAGCCATGCTGGCTCAGGAATTCTGGGAGTTGAAGTCCACAAGTCACAAAAGAGCCAAGGTTGCCTACCCCTGCCCTAACCCTACACCATTCCAGACAAGTGGCTGTCCAATCTCTTCTCAAAAACCTCCAGTGATGGAGCACCCACCACTTCGGGAGGGAAGTGGTTCCACTGAGCTTCAAGGAGTTAGAGGTGCAGGGTGGTAGCCCTGTTCCGATAATTGACAAGGGTGATATGGAAGAAATTCAAGAGCAGCCAGGACAGATCTGGATAACCACCTGGCCAAAATGTTGCAGAGGTCTTGCACCCAGTTAAAAACCGAGGTTTTTAAAGAAGAGACTAGACAGTCACTTATCTGAAATGGTATAGGTTCTCCTGCTTGAGCTGGGGGGGGGGCTAGACTAGAAGATCTCCAAGGTCCTTTCTAGCTCTATTCTATTCTATTCTATTCTATTCTATTCTATTCTATTCCCTATTCTATTCCCTATTCTACTCTACTCTCTATACTCTACTCTATTCCATTCTATTCTTCATTCCTTTTTTTCTATTCTTCATTCCTTCTGTATTATTCTGTTCTGTTCTATTCCTATTCTATTCTATTCCTATTCTATTCTATTATTATTTCTATTCTATTCCTATTCCATTCTATTCTTAGTTTTATTCTATTATTTCTATTCTATTCTATTTTCTATTCTATTCTTATTCTTTTCTATTCTATTCTTATTTCTATTCTATTCTTATTTCTATTTTTCTATTCTATTCCCTATTCTACTATACTCTACTCTATATACTCTACTCCATTCTATTCTTCATTCCTTCTATTCTATTCTATTCTACTCTATTCTCATTCTATTCTTTCATTCCTTCTGTTCTATTGATCTATTCCTATTCTATTCTATTTTTGTTTCTATTCTTTCCATATTTTCTGTTCTATTCTATTTTTCATTCCTATTCTATTCTATTCTATTCTATTCTATTCTATTCTATTCTATTCTATTCTATTCTATTCTATTCTATTCTATTCTATTCTATTCTAATTTCTATTCCATTCCTATTCTATTCTCCATATTTTCTATTCTATTCTTTTCTATTCTGTTCTATTCTATTCTATTCCTTTTCTCTATTCTATTCCATTCCATTCTTCATTCCTTCTAGTCTAGTCTATTCTAAAATATTTTAACTTTGCAAACGTTACAGCCCAGAAAATTGAAGTCCTCTGAGTTAACAGCCCAACATCGCCACCTGGTGTCTGTTTTGCCACATAACCGAAGAGAGACTCAGAGCACGAGATAAGAGGAATAGCGGAGTTGGAAGGGACCCTGGAGGTCTTCTAGTCCAACCCCCCCTACTTAGGCTCGTGACCCTATACCAAAGGGTTGTCCAATCTCTTCTTAAAAACCTCCAGTGATGGAGCACCCACCACTTCTGGAGGGGTTAACCTCTGAAGTACCTAAAGTACTTTTGAGTGATCTGTCTGCTGAGGTAATGTTAGTGCAGGGAAAAAAAACGTTTTCATCTGCTCCAAATCTACCTTTCTGGTCTTCCTGAAGGAGCTGAACGTGCAGGAGGCAGCAATAGTTTCTCCTTAAGAGGTCCTCATCTTACTCAAGCCTCTTCTTCCCACCGTCCCAGCAGAATCCTGGAAATACTAGTCTGGGTCTTGTCTCTTCGGGGAGGGAAATGGATCTTCCTCACTGGAGGATCTCACACTTAGATATGGCCCTGACCGCTAGTCTGAAGCTTAGAGGCCAGAAAAAGGCAGTTCATTAGACTGAACTGGCTGAAGTAGATGGTTGCAGGGTTCCAGGCCGTTTGGGGTATTAGACACCCTTTTAGTAAAAATGGTGGGGGGAGGAGGAGGAAGGAAGGAGGATAAGGAGAAGGGGAGGGGAGGGGAGGAGAAGAGGAGGAGGAGGAGATAAAGAAGATCTTCTTCCAAGGTGATCACAATAACTATTGAGAGAAGATAAACGTGGATTGTTTTCCCCAGACATGGAAACAGTGCTCTTGAAGAACTGAAAACAAGAAGATGATGGTGATATTCAAGGAGGAGGAGGAGGAGGAGGAGGAGATCTTCTTCCAGAGTGATCATGATAACTATTGAGACAAGATAAACATGGATTGTTTTCCCCAGACATGGAAACAGTGCTCTTGAAGAACTGAAAACAAGAAGATGATGGTGATATTGGAGGAGGAGGAGGAGGAGGAGGAGGAGAACTTTTAGAGAAACAAGAGCATTTTTCCTGGGAAACCAGCCATGTCCACTTCAACCAAGCCAATGTTTGGACTCTGCCAGGGTCATTTTCTTTCCCTGAGCCCCAGTCTGCGACATCCACGTTCTCACCTGCCTGGAAGACTGGACAGCCCTAGCTCAGCACGCATGAGCCAAAGCACCTGCTTTGAGGGGTGAAATAAGAGAAATGAATTTGGGCACTTTTGAGGCTTGATGGCAGCCCTCCCTGGCTGTTTCCGGGCTTGCTATCTGCCTTTGTCTCTGGAAAGGAACTCTCATCTGTGGTTATTTTTCTACTTCCTTCTCCGTGTCTGTAATCGTAGTTAATTCAGTTGACACTTTTTCTTGCTTATTGGTCCTTACAATAAGTTTGTTCTGAAACTCAGGAGGCGTACTGTAGCTCTGACCTAACCTATGCGTTGCTCTTATTTTTCTGCAAAGGGGTCGGTCTCTGGGAAGCTGTTTGTTTAAAAATAAAATCAGGAAATAATCCTGGAGGAAGTGGACTTTCAAAACGTTTTAACGTCTACCATTGTCGGGCCCAAAGCATCAGGATCGGGCATGAAGTTCCAGTTCAGAAGATTTTACACTTTAATTAGCCAATTAGCAAAAAGATCCTCTATTTCCTCTGCTCGGTTGGGTGTCCTGTAGTCTCCGCCTACAGCAACGTCGTTCTTTTATCTCCTTCTATATTAACCCAGGTGCATAAAAGGAGGCTTTGGTCCTTGCTTTGATGCATTTCTGTAGGGACATCTCTTACAAGGAAAGCAATTCTGCCTCCTCTCATTTTTTTTTCTCTCTCTTTTGAACAATTTCTATCTTTCTATCAGTACATTGCAGACATGGCTTTCATCCCACATAATAACAACAAATCACACCTGTCCTCTTGTACTAGGACTTTAAGTTCACCTTTATGGCCGGTCCCCGCATTTATATATATAGAATAGAGCTGGAAGGGACCTTGGAGGTCTTCTAGTCCAGCCCCCTGCTGAAGCAGGAGAACTTATACCATCTCAGACAAGTGACTGTCCAGCCTTTTCTTAAAAGCCTCCGGTGACGGAGTGCCCACGATTTCTGGTGGCAAGCAGTTCCACTGGTTAATTGTCCTCCCTATCGGGAAGTTTCTCCTTAATTGCGGCTAGGTGATCGGCCATTTTACTGGCCGATCTTCTTCGTCAGCCCTCAGAGTCAGCTGGAGAAGCCGCCGCTCCTCCGTGGCCGAGCAAAGCCTCCTCGACAGAAGTCGCACCCTCCAGGTTGACTTTAGACCCGCATAAGGGTCTACTGACGGAGGGAGGCTAGCCGACGAGACGAGTCTCTTTGTACGACTAGAAGCGCCACGACCCGGAACCGGAAGTCAGTTGTTCAGTTCTTAAACTCTGGCTTCCCCCATTGGCTTTGCTTGTCCGAAGGCTGCAAAAGGGGATCACGTGACCCCAAGACACCGCAACCGTCATAAGTACATGCCAGTTGCCAAGCCTCTGAATTTTGATCACGTGACCACGGGGATGCTGCAATGGTCGTGTGAAAAATAGTCCTAAGTCACTTTTTTCAGTGCTGTTGTAAACTCGGTCACTTGCCAGTTCTATAAGGACATTCCCTACCAGTTAATCAGCTCTCTTTTATTTAAACTTCCAGGTCATTCTTTATTCGTACTTAAATAATCAAGATGAATGTATTTCTCTGGAAGCAGCCAAATGTTGCTACCTTGTGCATAAACTTCGCCCACAAATGCTTATTAATAGTTGTTGTTAGGGCACAGTTTTGTGTTGTTCCTTTTTTGGGGGGGGAGGCAGAGTTTACAAAGGCTAAAGATGATGCCCTGATATCAACTTGGATTGAGGCGCCGAAGGTGCCTTTTCCAAGAGGCCAATGGACTTCGTTTTTCCTTGAGGGGGTTTCCCTTCTCATCCAAGAAGCTTCCTCGGTTCCGACAGAACTAAAGAAGCTTCTTGGATAGGAAGCGAAACGTCTTCAACCCCCTTCAACCCATCGGACCAGGTTACTTACGGGACCGTCTGCTGCCTCATGAAACCCAGCGACCGGTTAGGGCCCACAGGGTCGGCCTTCTCTGGGTCCCGTCAGCCAGACAGTGTCGCCTGGCGGGGCCTAGGGGAAGAGCCTTCTCTGTTGTGGCCCCGGCCCTCTGGAACCAACTTCCCCCGGAGATCCGTGTCGCCCCCACCCTCTCCGCCTTTCGTAAATTACTTAAAATACACCTCTGCCGGCAGGCTTGCCCCTAGCCAGTGTATGTCTGTGTGTATGTTGAATGATTGGTTTTTCTTTTAAATTAGGGGAAGAGCCTTCTCTGTTGTGGCCCCGGCCCTCTGGAATCAACTCCCCCCGGAGATCCGTATTGCCCCCATCCTCTCCACCTTTCGCAAACTATTGAGGACACATCTTTGCCGACAGGCCTGGGGCAGTTAACACCTTGCCCCAGCCAGGGTATGTTTGTTGTATGTTTGTCTTTGGATGATTGGTTTTGGTTTTTTTTTTTAAGTTAAAACTCTAAACTCTTAAGAGTTTAATTTTATTTATCGTTTGTGAAATTGATCCATCTCCCAAAGGGGAAAAAAGAGTTGATTCCCTTAGCCACATACCTCAATGCTACACAGCCAACAATTACCCCTTTTGCTTTTGGGGGGGGGTGTCATTTGTTTGAAAAGCGGTACAGATTGTTGGAGCCCCCCACTTCATCCAATCAAATTAGTGAAAATATGCCAGGTGAAGTGTCCCATGGAGGTGAAGTGTCCCATGGAACACAGATGTAACAAGAGTAGCCATCATGCTTAAATAACAAAGCAGCAGACAGAGATCAGGTGTGCAGATTCAGGTCCATGCACTGATAGTATTACCTGGTGTAATAATGAAACATCCGCAGAAGCAAAGCATAGGGTACATCAAGAACCCAATAAAAGATTCACAAAAATTTTGGGAGAGGGGTCTTGAGACCTCCAACATGTTACCCAATAGTCTCAGCCACAATGAGAAAAAAGTTCTCTACATCTTAAATCAGCAATCTGACCTAACTTGTATGACAGTCCCACAGAATAGTTGTTAGTTTTTCCTCAGTTACACAGAAAACATTGAGTTTTTATGCTGACAAGCATTATCCAAAATGTGTGGAAATTAATATTTGGAAATGATGCTTGCTGTTTTATTCTATAGGCAGGGTGATAAGAGGAAGTCCCGCATTTGCTACTGGTCATGAATCTTGGCATCTTCCATTGATGTATAAATGAAATACAGAAAGAACAAGAGGGAGGGTAAACAAACGTCAAGTTTATGTTTTCAAGAGACTAAGCACAGCAAGAAGTCCTTCATGTCATTTTTGCAGCGATCAAAAAAAAAAAAAAAAAGACAGGCTGGTGTGAACTACACCTCCGGTAGCTGGACCTTAAAAGTCAGACTGAGTTTTCTCCTAAGAATTCCTTTTGGGAAGGAACTGTATAACTTTGGAAAGTAATTAACTACCTCTGATCAAACACCAAACCCGTTTGTTAGGCTATTTAAAGCTTAGAACTTTGAAGTAGGAACAGAATTATTTGCTACTTGAAATCAGAGGTGTCATATGAATTATAATAATGAATTGGCTTTCATTCCAAATGCCCTCAAAACTATTCAGAACCACTGAATAAAACAGCAATATATATTAAATTATCATCATTGAAATAAAGTTGTGTGTTAATTTTTCAGTGTTTGGAGTCTTCTTTGAAGGCTTGGATGCAGCAAAAGTAATCAACATTTAAGCACTGAACTTGAAAGAAGATATTGAGGAAAATTAGCCGTTATGTCTAATGCACAAGTGATAGTCAACTGGTTATTTTTTCCTCTTTGATTTGCAACTTGAAAAAATTAAGGCTCAAGGTATTAGATGCTATTTGTTTAACAGCTCCCTGAAGCTCCTCATCTCAGCCAAGCACTATATAAAAATAATATTCACTCTTTGGTAGCAGATTATAACTGAAAGTTGCTGCTTTAAAAGTACACTCAGTCTATAAAAAACCAGGAATCCCATATTGCTGGTTTAAAACCAGCGACGAAAGTAGTAAAACTTAAAAGATCTGTTTGTTGATTTAAGATCAAATTCACATTTTTTTTAATTGATTGAACACTGTTTAAAATGCAAGATGGCTTAATGGTTCACAACCTCTGATAAGAAACATTACTGTAAGTGAAAGCCTTAGAAGATCTCCACCAAAGTTTCTTGGCCAGATTAGGCCACCTATGGAATCAAGAGATTTTTGGCTTCTTTTAGCCATGCATCCCTTCCCCACTGCCCCCATTATAGCGCTTTTGCATAATTGTTTAACATTTATTCTATTTTGCTCCTTTTTTTACCCTCTTAATAAGGTCTAGGCAAACATGAGTGGTTTGATCACTTGCTTAGTTAGCAGCAACACATTTCATCAGTTTCAAATGTTAAGCCTTTGGTGATAATATTCACAAAATTCACCACTCTAGCTCTACTGGATATTCTCCGATAAGGCAAGCTGTACAATGGCCAATCTTTCCACTTTGGAACTTTTTTGATTTTAGGTTATTTTCATGGTCTTGTCTTGCTTTTATGCTTTCTTGAACAGACGATACCAATCCTTCTACTGAGAGGTAAACAACACTGTCAGCTCCTATATAGCCCGCTAGGTCTTTAAATTCAGGCCTGTTTGCAATAAGTTGTTCTTTCGTTGGAATGTTTATTCCCATGTAACAAGGAAATTTTATGGGAGGTGAAGCCACACGGATGTGTACCTCCTTAGCGCCAGATTCTCTCAATAGTTTAATTATAGGGGAAATAGTGTTGCCTCGCACAATAGAATCATCAATAAGGACAACTCGCTTTCCCCTGAAGTTGTCTGACAAGACTCCCAAATTTTTTGGCCACTCCCAGCTGCCTTAATCTCATGTTTGGCTGAATGAAAGTTCTTCCTACATATCTGTTTTTGCAAAGCACTTCGATGTATGGTAAGCCACACTTCTGTGCATAGCCAAGGGCTGCTGGTGTTGCCGATTCTGGGACTGTGCTAACCAAATCCGCTTCAATGGGTGCCTCAATAGCAAGCTGTTGGCCGCATCTCCTTCTTACAGAATATACCATCTGACCTTCAAAGATGCTATCTGGCCTTGCAAAGTACACATATTCAAAAATGCAGAACGCTGATGGATCTCCCTGAGGTCTTGGTACAATATCTAAAGATTGGACATCATACTTGGATATTTTCACAATCTCTCCAGGCATGACTTCCCGATAGTATTCTGCACCAATAGATGAAAAGCTACACGATTCTGAAGAAACTACCCAGCCTTCAGTTTCCGCATTAATTTTCCCTTTCCTGCTGATATCACCTACTGGAACAAGGCGGCCAATACAGAGAGGACGGTTCCCATAGGGATCACGAACTGCATAAATAATGTCTTTATGCATCATCAGAAGGGAATATGAAGTGGGTGTTTCATTCATCAAATTTTTAATCCTTGCCACCCAGTCTGGTGTATCATCTTGCTCTAAAGGAGGGGTGAATGGCAACAGTTGAGTGATCAATTCGCTATCAGAACTGGTAGATAGTCCTACTCCGTGACGCATTAGCTTTCTCCTCAGTCGCATAGCATTTGTGAGCTCTCCATTGTGGGCGACTGCAATCTTCCCATGCAAAGTTTCCACCACAAATGGCTGACAATTATCAAGGACAGATACTTCAGAGGTAGAGTATCTTGTATGGCCGATTCCAAGATTTGAAACGTTGAGTTTCTTCAGACTATCTTCGCTGAACACGTGATTAACAAGACCCATTCCCTTGTGCACTTTAAAAGAATGGGCCAATTCTCCATCACTTGTCACAATTCCCGCACTCTCTTGGCCTCTGTGCTGCAACCCCACCAACCCCAGCGTGATCACATGGGGCACATCCAGCTCGGTGGGCCATAAGCCGGCGGAGATGCAGCCGAAGACGGTGCATTCTTCTCCGATGCCCAACTCCTCGAATTCCATGGTGCACGAGGCAACACGTGTGTGTTGTATGTGTGCGGGCGTGCGCGCAGGATGCTTACACGCAGCTTCTCCGGATGATTGGTTTTTAATCCAGGGGTTTTATAATGTATTTAATTTCAGATTTCTATATGTTAGTATTTATGTTGTAAGCCGCCCTGAGTTTTTGGAATAGGGCAGCATAGAAATCGAATTAAATAAATAAATAAAATAAATGGAGCAGGATAGAAAAAATATAACATCCGACAAGCCTGATTTTCAGCCTTAGGCTTCTGTCAGGACTGCAGCAGACCTCTTTCATTCTGAAGAATGCTGTTTGGGCTTTCTCTACCTTCGTCTTCACTTCAGTGGTCCTGTCCCAGCTTTCATGTAAATTAGAAACGAGGTGCGTGATCCTGTCAACTATTTCTAGTGGTGTTCCTTCCAAATGTATTGGTGGCAAATTAACGGGTGGTTTGCTGACGACCAGGATCTTGGTTTTTGAGGTGTTAAGCTTCAAGCCGTATTTTTCAGATATTTCTGTGACTCTGCTGATGAGGAATCTGAAGGTCTTCAGGCTTACTGGCAAGCAGAAACTGTATCGTCAGCATATCTTAAAATTGTTGATCCAAACACCGTTTACTTCGATGCCAGCATCCATGTTCTCCAGTGCCTCGTTGAAGATTAACTCAGAGTAAATACTGAACAACAGTGGAGACAGAATACATCCCTGTCTGACCCTTCTTCGTATTTCTGCCATCAGCTGTGTATTTAGACTCATACATTAGCTAGAAAACATCTTGGGCAGAGAACAGGTGGGTATCAGTTATACACACAGAGGTAAAATTTGGTTTAAATTACTGGAATGTCGCTCTGTCTCTGAACAAGACTGGAAACTTCAGTTAGTCCAAAGTAGGTTACAAATGGAGGTAACAGAAGACAATCCGTTTGTCTGAGAGATACAGTTGATTTTTTCGGACCCGATTCAAAGTTGTACTACTTTACTTAGCAAAGCATCTTCAATCTGTCCATGGAGGCTCTCCATCATCCAGGTCATCATTATCCCAAAGATGCTTTTTTCATGAAGCAACGGGACTTTCTTGGGGTTTTTTTTTGAAGACGTTTCCCTTCTCATCCCAGAAGCTTCTTCCGCTCTGACTGGATGGTGGGAGAATGGAAGGATTTATACTCCTTGCAGACAGCTGGTCATTTGCCTCCTTTTAGAGAGTTGTTGACATCATCTATCTCCAGTCTACAACACAGTCCTTTCGGCAGTCCCAAGAAGGCTCCAAGCCCATTTGCATCATTCAGGTGACCCTGAGGACACAGGTAAACCTCCAAGATGCCTCAGTGACTCTCTAAAAGGCAAAGGACCAGCGGTCTGCAAGAAGTATAAATCCTGCCATTCCCCACCATCCAGTCAGAACTGAAGAAGCTTCTTGGATGAGAAGCGAAACGTCTTCAAAGGAAAAACAAGGAAGTCCAGTTGCCTGTTAAAAAAAAAAAAGCACCTTTGGGACAACCAGGACCTTGGATGATGGAGAACCTCTGGTTCTCCATTTTGCTTAGTCCTCAAGAAAGGAGCACGCTGCGTGGAGCTGGCTAGCACCCCAAAGGCCCCCCCACCTTTTCATTAACTTTTAATCTTGAATTTTAACCCTCCTTTGCCTCTTACCTAAACTGTTTATATATTTTTTACGTTTTGATGTTTTACTTCTGCACCACCCAGAGTCCCTCTGGGAAGGAGACAGGCAGCTTCCAAATTTGGTAAATAAATAAAAATTTGAAAACTTCCCAGCCGGTTTCTGGCGAGCAAAATCGATGGAGGGAAGCTGGGTTCGCTTAAAAATGGCAGAGGTTTGCTTAACATCGAAAGAAAGAAAGAAAGAAAGAAAGAAAGAAAGAAAGAAAGAAAGAAAGAAAGAAAGAAAGAAAGAAAGAAAGAAAGAAAGAGGGAGGGAGGGAGGGAGGGAGGGAGGGAGGGAGGGAGGGAGGAAGGAAGGAAGGAAGGAAGGAAGGAAGGAAGGAAGGAAGGAAGGAAGGAAGGAAGGAAGGAAGGAAGGAAGGAAGGAAGGAAGGAAGGGCTCATAAAATCAGGCGCAAGGCGCTTAACAAGGCGCCCTGCTTAGTAGTGGAAGTTTTTGCCCTAATTGTGCTCATAAGTCAAGGACTACCATAAGAACTACGTGTCAAGATAAACCTGGGTTGTTTTTTAACACACTGACCCACATTTAAAAAAAGACACTCTGTCCCCGGCTCTCAAGAAAGCATATATATTACCCAAAACAAAAACATCCAAAAGTGCTGTGCGTTAAAAAATGACCTATACAACTCTGGTTGGAGCCCAGTTCAAAGAGCAATGACCCATCTTTGCCAAATATTAAATAAACAGTAAACTCCAAAGAGCAATTGTCCTCTTCACGCAGCAGCTGCCTCAGTTGGTCTGCCCGGAATGTGGACGCGGCTTTTTTTTTTTTCCAACCGAGGGAAGCTGGCTGGAATCTCTGCTTCTGCCCCTTAGCCCGCTTTTTCGCAGAACTGGCAGTAGATCCCTCCGCTGAGGTCACTGACGGCTCCTTCTCTGACCAGCTTTTGCAGAAATTGCCTCTCATGGGTCACGTTGTGCATGGTCTGCTCCTTCATGTGCCGCATGCAAATGTTGTCATAATAATGCACAGGCGTCTCGGGTTGACTCAAGTCATATCCAAACCCAGCTAAGCTGACTTGGTCACACAAGTGCGTCGCTAGAAGCACCGCGACTACTCCAACCGTGGGTACGTTCTACAGGGGAGCAAAGAAAGGTATTTATATCGCTTTGGCAAGAACGCAGTGTTATTGCGATACATTTGTTAAACCGGATGAATGAAGCGTCGGTGGAGATTCTTCTCTGTCATCTGGGTGGTGGCTGTCCCAAAGGCGCTTTTCCAACAGGCCACTGGAATTTCTTGGGTTTTTTTTCCCTTGAAGACGTTTCGCTTCTCGCCCAAGATGCTTCTTCACTTCTGACTGAATGTGCTCATAAGTCAAGGACTAAACAGTCATCGGATCGTTGGCACTCCCTCTGAGAGTTGTGGATTCCATTCTCCACCATTCAGTCAGAACTGAAGAAGCTTCTTGGATGAGAACTGAGACCTCTTCACGGAAAAAACAGGCCTTTGGAAAAAGCGCCTTTGAGAAATATTAATTAAGATATAATTCACTGTATGCAGTTTCTTTTAAAAAAAAAAGGCTGGATTTTTTTTTTTTGTTTGAAAGTAAAACGGAAGTGCGGATTCAGGTTGGACCTCTATGGAAAAGCTTTCCCACGGACACAGTTAATGCTATTGCTCTTGAAATTTGGGCTGGACTAGAAGGCCTCCATGGTCCCTTCCTACCCTATTATTCCATGTTCTATGAAAAGAGTATTCTACCATTAAATGGCAAAAAAAGGAGGCAAAGAGAGATTTATGGGGAGGAACTAGCAAAAATTGGAAATGCAATCTGAATGGGATACCCATCCGAGTGCATTTTTTCCCCAAAATAACAATACTCAGCATATATATTTTTAAATGATCTTTATTATTATTATTATTATTATTATTATTATTATTATTATTATTATTATTATCATCATCATCAAAAAGTTGGAAGGGTCCTTGGAGGTCATCTAGTCCAACCCCCTGCTCAGGCAGGAAACTCTATACCATTTCAGACAAAGGGCTGTCCAGTCTCTTCTTAAAAACTTCCAGTGTTGGAGCATTCGACCTGTCTGCATCTACGGAAGCTAGAGAAGTGGAGGAGCTTTACTCTGAGGGATCTGAGGGCCAGTCTACACCGGTCTTATGGGGAAGAGGCAGATATGACGGGAGGCCTGGGGTAGGCCGCTCTCGGGGAACAAGGCCTCGCTGCCTGAAAGCGACCTCTTGTTCCGGCCCCTTGAACCTCTCCCGGGGTGCTGATAATGAGCGAAATCCGGACCCTGGACTCAGGCTGCTGCTGGTCAATGCCAGGTCGGTGGTAAATAAAGCTCTCCTCATCTGGGACTTAATTCTGGAGGAGGAGGCCGACCTGGCGTGTGTGACTGAGACCTGGCTGACCCCAGAGGGAGGAGTTCCCCTCTCTGAGATGTGCCCAGCTGGGTTTCAGGTATGGCATCAGCCGCGACCCCAGGGAAGGGGGGGAGGAGTGGCGATTATAGCTAAGCAGTCACTCAGGCTGCGCAGACTCGTTGCTACTGAGATATCAGGTTGTGAGTCCCTCCTTATGAGGTTGACCTAGGTGTACAGGTGGGCTTGTTGCTTACGTACCTGCCTCCCAGCTGCGTTTCAACAGCCCTGCCCACGCTACTCGAGGAGGTAGCCGGTTTGGCGGTCGAGTTCCCCAGACTTATAGTCTTGGGGGACTTCAATATGCCATCACTCGGTGAGTCCTCTGGGTTGGCGCGGGAGTTCATGGCCACCATGGCAACCATGGACCAGACACAAGTAATCGAGGGCCCGACCCATGAAGGGGGACACACACCTGATATGGTCTTTTTCTCGGAGCAGCTGAGGTATGATCTGGAGCTAAGGGGCTTAGAAGTGTTGCCTATGTCATGGACAGATCATTTTCTGCTACGGCTTGAGTTTATGACACCAATCCTCTCCCGCAGGGAGGCAGAACCGATTAAATGGTTCCGCCCCAGACGCCTGATGGACCCTATGGGCTTTCAAAGGGCGCTTGGGGAATTGCCGAATTCGCTCGTACACAGTTCGGCGGAGTCCCTAGTGATGGCCTGGAATATGGCCACTATGGGGGCTCTAGACCGGATTGCGCCGTTGAGACCTCTCTGTGGTAGCAGACCCAGGAGATCTCCTTGGTTTACCGAGGAACTCAGGGGGATGAAGCGCCAGAAGAGACGTTTAGAGAAGCAATGGAGGGAAAGCAGATCCGAATCTGATCGAACCAAATTGAGAACTTATATTAAGACCTATTTGGAAGCGATCACCATGGCAAGATCTCAGTATCTTTCCACATTGATCTCGTCTGCGGAATCTCGCCCGGCTGCCCTGTTTAAGGTGACTCGTTCTCTCTTTGATATGGGGAGGAGGGAGGAAATTTTGCATGGTAGTGCCGAGGAATTTAACACCTTTTTCGCAGACAAGGTCGCTCAGATCTGGACTGACTTGGACTCCAATTGGATGGCAGTGTCGGCTGACAATGAGTCAGTCGAGATGACAGAGGCCCGTCTTAGTCCTGTTGTATGGGATGAGTTCGACCTGGTAACTCCTGATGATGTGGACAAGGCCATTGGAGCTGTGAGTTCTGCCACCTGTTTATTGGACCTGTGCCCCTCCTGGCTGGTTTTGGCTAGCAGGGAGGTGACACGGAGCTGGGTCCAGGCTGTTATTAACGCTTCATTGAGGGAGGGGTCCTTTCTGGCTCCCCTAAAGGAGGCACTCGTGCGCCCCCTCCTCAAGAAGCCTTCCCTGGACCCAGCAGTCTTAAATAATTACCAGCCAGTCTCCAACCTTCCCTTTTTAGGGAAGGTTGTTGAGAAGGTGGTGGCACTCCAACTCCAACGGTCCTTGGATGAAGCTGATTATCTGGGCCCTCAGCAGTCCGGGTTCAGGTCCAGTTACAGCACGGAAACTGCTTTGGTCGCGCTGATCGATGACCTTTGGCAGGCCCGGGATAGAGGTTATTCCACTGTCCTGGTGCTTCTTGACCTCTCAGCGGCATTCGATACCATCAACCATGGTATCCTTCTGCGCCGGTTGGAGGGGCTTGGAGTTCGGGGCACCGTTTTATGGTGGTTCACCTCCTACCTCTCTGGCCGGTTGCAGTCGGTGTTTGCAGGAGGTCAGAGATCGACTCCGAGGCCTCTTCCATGTGGAGTCCCTCAGGGGTCTGTTCTCTCACCTCTGCTTTTTAACATCTACATGAAGCCGTTGGGTGAGATCATCCGTTGACACGGGGTGAGTTGTCATCAATATGCTGATGATACTCAGCTTTATATCTCTACCCCGAGTCATCACAGCGAAGCAGTGGAAGTGATGAACCGGTGCCTGGAGGCTGTTGAGGTCTGGATGGGTGCCAACAGGCTCAGACTCAATCCCAACAAGTCGGAGTGGCTATGGGCTCTGCCTCCCAAGGACAATTCCAACTGTCCCTCCATTACCCTGGGGGGAGAAGTTCTGTCCCCCTCGGAGAGGGTTCGCAACTTGGGTGTCCTCCTCGATCCACAGCTAAGTCTAGAACATCATTTTTCGGCTGTGGCGACGGGGGCGTTCGCTCAAGTTCGCCTGGTGCACCAGTTGCGGCCCTATTTGGACCGGGAGTCACTCCTCACAGTCACCCATGCCCTTGTCACCTCGAGATTTGACTACTGTAATGCTCTCTACATGGGGCAACCTTTGAAGAATGTCCGGAGACTGCAGGTAGTCCAGAATGTGGTCACGTGAGCTGTCTTGGGTCTCCCAAGACATGCTCATATCACTCCAGCCCTCCGTGAGCTGCACTGGCTACCAATCGATCTCCAAACACAATTCAAAGTGTTGGTTATGACCTATAAAGCCCTTTATGGCAATGGGCCAGGATACTTGCGGGACCGTCTCCTGCCTCATGACTCCCAGCGACCGGTCAGGGCGCATAGGGTTGGCCTCCTACGGGTCCCGTCTGTCAGACAATGTCATCTGGTGGGGCCTAGGGCAAGGGCCTTCTCCGTTGCTACCCCTGCCCTCTGGAACCAACTTCCCACAGAGGTTCGCACTGCTTCCTCCCTCCTAGTTTTCCGGAAATTACTGAAGACTCATTTATGCCGACAGGTTTGGGGCGTATGAACTTTACTCTGCCCCTGGGCCTGGGAGTGTCTCCCATCATTGACTGTATGTGGATTGTGATTGTATGTTGTATGAATGTGTTTTAGATTAAATGAATGTGTTTTAGATTAAATGGTTGTTATTGTTAAATTTCCTATTTGTTATTGCATTATTGCTGTAAGCCACCCTGGGTCCCAGGAGAAGGGCAGCATAGAAATTTAATAAATAAATAAATAAATAAACTAGCAAAAATTGGAAATGCAATCTGAATCCGAGTGCATTTTTTCCCCAAAATAACAATACTCAGCATATTTTTAAAATGATCTTAATAATAATAATAATACTAATAATAATAATAATAATAATAATAATAATAATAATAATAATAATAAAAATAAAAAGTTGGAAGGGACCTTGGAGGTCATCGAGTCCAACCCCCTGCTCAGGCAGGAAACCCTACACCATTTCAGACAAAGGGCTGTCCAGTCTCTTCTTAAAAACTTCCAGTGTTGGAGCATTCACAGCTTCTGGAGGCAGGTTGTTCCACTGGTTAATTATTCTGACTGTCAGGAAGTTTCTCCTTAGTTCCAGGTTGCTTCTCTCCTTGGTTAGTTTCCATCTCTTGCTTCTTGTCCTGCCTTCAGGCACTTTGGAGAATACTTTGACTCCCTCTTCTTTGGGGCAGCCCCTGAGATACTGGAACACTGCTATCATGTCCCCCCCCCTCATCCTTCTCTTCATTAAACTAGACATACCCAAATCCAGCAATCGTTCCTTATATGTTTTAGCCTCCAGTCCCCTGATCATCTTTGTTGCTCTTCTCTGCACACTTTCTAGAGTCTCAGCATTTTTACATCGTGGTGACCAAAACTGGATGCAGTATTCCCAGTGTGGCCTTACCAAGGCCTTGCAAAGTGGTATTAACACTTCACATGATCTTGATTCTCTCCCTCTGTTAATGCAGCCTAGCACTGTGTTGGCTTTTTTAGCAGCTGCAACACACGGCTGGCTCCTATTTAGGTGATTGTCCACTAGGACTCCGAGGTCCCTCTCACAGTTACTGCTATGGAGCAAAGTACCCCCTATACTATACCTGTGCATTTGGTTCTTCTTGCCTCAATGTACAACCTTACTTTTTTCACCACTGAATTTCATTTTGTTAGATAGTGCTGTTGTGTACTGTTGTGAGTCAAGGACTCCCTATATTTTACACTTAAGTGAATAAGAACATAAGAACATAAGAAGAGCCATGCTGAATCAGGCCAAAGCCCATTGAGCCCAGCATTGTGTGTCACACAGTGGCCCACCAATTGTACATGGGGATCTTGAGCAGAAAGAGAAGACAAAACCCTCCCTTTCCCTTGACCCCCAAACAAATGGGACTCAAGGGAATCCTGCCTGCCTCAACCAACATAGAGGCGGCACATGGACATCCGTTTTAATAACCACCGATACACTTGGCCTCCATGAATCTATCTAGCCCTGCCTTGAAGCTGTCAAGGCTGACAGCTGTCACGACCTCTTCTGGAAGTGAATTCCATAAATCAACGACCCTCTGGGTGAAGAAATATTTCCCTTTATTTGTCCTCACTTTCTTAGCTATGAGCTTCAGGGAGTGCCCCCTTGTCCTGGTATTGTGTGATAGAGAAAGGAATTTTTCTCTATCCACCTTTTCTATCCCATGCATGAACGTCACCAACGAGGCCCAGACGAAAGCAGAGAGAAATAGAACACATTTTCCTTCTTTCGCAAAGGGTACGCTACCTGATCCCAATTGAAGAGTGTCTCTCGAGGTTCAGGGTACTGCAGAATATCCAAAGCTGTCTCCTTAACGACGGCTGGGTTCAAAATCCGAAACCTCCTGGGCGCCAGCGGTATTTTCATAGCCACGTTTTTCCAAAAGAAGAGGTGCATCCAGAGCGGCTGAGCAACAACAACAAGAGCACACAAAAACATACAAATTACAACAAGGTTTCAAAACCGCCCTAATGTGAAGCAATGACTCCAATGAAGTATTTAATTGGGGGAGAGGGAATAATAATAGTCTCGCTTAATGACCCCTGCTGGCACTTAATCACTAAACCGACACAATTGCGAATCAAAAGACCCCAGGGCTGTGCTGGAGTTATGCTGGCACTTCCCATTAAGCGAGTCACGCAAGCCATTAACCAAGACATCGTGCGCCACACTTGACGCAATTTTGGTGCTGCAATTTCAACTCTTGGTTTCTCAAGAGTTGGCTGTGAAGTGTGTGTAACGGTGATCGTGTGACCGTCAGAAGCTGCATCGGTCATAAGTGGAGGACTGGTTACTTTTACTGAAAAGTTACTTTTCAGCGCCACCATCATTTGGAGTAGTCACTAAGCTGGGGAGTCGTTAAGCGGGGTTTACTAGTAATCCCTCCTTTCCCAGGGGTTACTAGGTCTTCCAAAATGTAAGGCCACAGCAAAAATTTCAAAAGGGCTGAACTTGGTATCTCCAGCCAGAGATGGGAAGAAAGCCTAACTATCTAACTAATCTAACTAACCTAACAAATGAACTAACCTAACGAAGCTAATGAACTAACCTAAACTGACTAACCTAACTAAACTAAACTAACTGAACCAACTAATGAACTAACCTAACTAACCTAACTATTGAACTAACCTAATTAATTATAACTAATCTAACTAAACCAATTAATGAATTAACCTAATTAAACTAACTAGCCTAACTAAATTGACTAACCTAACTGAACTAAATTAACTGACCCAACTAATGAACTAACCTAACTAACCTACCGTAATTAATGAACTAACCTAATGAAATAACCTAACTAAACCAATTAATAAATTAACCTAATGAACTAACCTAACTAAACCTAATTAATGAACTAACCTAATGAAATAACCTAACTAAACCAATTAATAAATTAACCTAATTAAACTAAACTAACTAAACTAACCAAACTAATGAATTAACCTAACTAAATTGAACTAAACTAACTGAACCAACTAATTAACTAACCTAAATAACTAACCTAACTAATGAACTAATCTAATTAACTAACCTAACTACATCAATTAATGAACTAACCTAACTAATGAACTAACCTAACTAACCAAACTAATGAACTAACCTAACTAAATTGACTAACCTAACTGAACTAACCTAACTGAATCAACTAATTAACTCACCTAACTAATGAACTAATCTAATTAACTAACCTAACTACATCAATTAATGAACTAACCTAACTAATGAACTAACCTAACTAACCAAACTAATTAATGAACTAACCTAACTAAATTGACTAACCTAACTGAACTAAACTAACTGAATCAACTAATTAACTCACCTAAATAACTAACCTAATGAACTAATGAACTAACCTAATTAACTAACTAACCTAACTAAACCAATTATTGAGCTAACCTAACTAAAGTAATGAACTAACCTAACTAAACAAACTGACCTAACTAACTTAAACTAAACTTACTAACTAACTAACAGGAGGATGCGAGACAAATTAAAGTGAGATGCTAGTTTAAGGCATCTTCCCATTTCCATCCAATCCACAGAGGAGGCAATGAATTAAGGAACTTGTCGGGCATTTTTAAACGAGGGAAAAAAATTCATAAAAATCAATTTTCAAAGCGGTATACAAGAAGAGGAAAAAAAAGAGTGCAAAAATTGGGATTTAGTGCCTATGGACGCATATGTAACCTTAAGGAGAAGTACAAATATTTTTCTAAAACATCTCTATTCAATAGGAACTCCATACATCTCCTATGGTTCAATTTTGTTTCAATTGGAATGAGTTTTAGTCTATTTCTAATTTTTCACTGCATACTACTTAAGAGTGGCTTAAAGGGTGCCAATACATTTAATGCTCATAGCAATTTATTTAATTTTCACATCAACATAACGTACACAGTAATAATACATTAGGCATATCACTTCCACTAAAGCCAAAATCTTTAGGCAATGCTAGCAGTGGGCCAGCTAAAAAAAATAAATTCAAAATGGAAAGCGGCTATAGTAAACACACAAACAAGACAATTCCGGTATCTCTTATTACACACAAATGCAATATTTAACATCCTTACTTACTAATGCTTCGTTTTTCACCACTGCTTTTATCCATGCAAAATCAACAGTTTTAAATAATACTGCCACAAACAAGCTATTTGGAAAATATTCATCTTGAGATAAAGGGGCTCCTTCGGGATACGTCATTCTTATTGTTGTTTTGTTACCGACATCATTTGTGTACCCCCGAATGGGTGCATCATTTAACCTGCAAAAGAAAATGTACCATGGAACTGAACATATAACTTTAATACATGAATCATACCAAAAAAATGCATGGATAACAGAATAACATAGTTGGAAGAGTCCTTGGAGGTCATTTAGTCCAACCCCCTGCTCAGGGAGGAAACCCTACAACATTTCAGACAAATGGCTGTCCAGTTTCTCTTTAAAAACCTCCAGTGTTAGAGCACCCACAACTTCTGGTGGCAGGTTAATTGTTCTCCCTGTCAGGTTAATTGTTCTCCTTAGTTCCAGGTTGCTTCTCTCCTTGATCAGTTTCCACCCATGATCCATGGTAACCTCAGCCAGCCTCCATTTTGTTTGTTAGATTTAAGACAGGGGTCTTCAAACCTGGCCCTTTGATGACTTGTGGACTTCAACTCCCAGAATTCCTCAGCCAGCCTCCATTTTGTTTGTTAGATTTAAGACAGGGGTCTTCCAACCTGACCCTTTTATGACTTGTGGACTTCAACTCCCAGAATTCCTCAGCCAGCCTCCATTTTGTTTGTTAGATTTAAGACAGGGGTCTTCAAACTTGGCCCTTTTGTGACTTGTGGACTTCAACTCCCAGAATTCCTCAGCCAGGCACACTGGGAGATGAAGTCCACAAGTCATAAAAGGGCCAGGTTGGAAGACCCCTGGTTTAGTGTATTGGACTGGATGAATCTCTAGCCATGCTTGCAATAAATGTCCATGGGATTATGTCAGAACCCATATTCTAAGAGGACCCCTTTCGTGCTTTAAACTCAAACTCTGTTCTCTCTATACTTCTAGGTTCTGCCATACTCCTGCAGGGGAGGGGGAGAAATAATGGGGGGCTATTGCTTTATTTTCCTCTGTCACTACAATATAACACTTTGCTGTTTCTGCATACCTCCTCTGTGAACTATCTCTCCCCTTGATGTCAGCTAGAAAAAGGGGGTGGGGGAGAGAGAAAGGAATGGACCTCCGGCAAATGGTTTGTCTCCGTGCTCGGAAGGGAAGGTGTGAAGAGCTGACAAAACGGAAGGGAAGGTGTGAAGAGCTGACAAAACATCAGCTGCAACCCTGAGACAGCCCAGTGTTATCTCCTCTTTCCCACAACGGACTTAACACCTGGGGATTGGCCCATGTGAACTGACCGGATGAACTATGGGGTAGGGTTTTGCTCGGGATACTTTTAACCTATCGGTCTGAGCGAGAAACCCTCAGATCCTGTCTAGTATGCCTGCTGTCAACTTCTCCTAACAAAAGTTCCCTTTGGAAGAAACGGCTTAGGATGAGGGTTTGAGTTTTACGTAGCAGTTCATCCTGGGGTCAACATTTCAGCCAACTTCAAACCGTTGTGTGTTCAGCAACGTCCTTCATGCAGAGGTTGCCACACGCCCATCCGAAGAACCAAGACGATCTAAGATTCAGAACATAGGGAATGTAAACTGCGGAAACCTCTTCTGGAAATCAGGCCGAAATATTACATTCTGAGTGATCAAGTGCTCTAGGCGTTGGGTTTGATAAACAACGCATGCCTGGCTGAGGAATTCTGGGAGTTGAAGTCCACAAGTCATCAAAGGGCCAAGTTTGAAGACCCCGGTATAACTTCCTGACAGTTAGAACAATTAACCAGTGGAACCACCTGCCTCCAGAAGCGGTGAATGCTCCAACACTGGACGTTTTAAAGAAGAGACTGGACAGCCCTTTGTCTGAAATGGTATGGGGTTTCCTGCCTGAGCAGGGGGTTGGACTAGATGACCTCCAAGGTCCCTTCCAGTTCTGATTCTGTTGGAATTTGTGGATTCTGTTCTGCTTTCAGCACAGTGGTGACGACTCTAATAGGAGTTGTTTAGGACAGGGATCCCCAACCCCTGCTCCGTGGTCCGGTGCCAGGCTGTGGCTAATTAGGAACTTCCAGCAGCCAGATCATCTGGTGGCAGGCCTTAAGTCAGAATCCCACACCTAGTTTAGTCTGTGCATAGCCTGACCATTATTTCATTCACCTCTCTGTGACTCTTTTTCTGAACTGCACACTTGTCTGAGTCACAATTTGATAAGTCCACACATTAAGCCTAGCCAAAATGAGCAAAAAACAAAAAACAAAAAAAAACTTCCCTGGAGAGCTTTTGAAAAGGGGGAAAGACGCAAATGATGAGACAAGAAATCTACATTTCAAAGAAAATGCCAAGAGTCTATCCAATGAAGCCACGAAACCTTTATTGATATGTGCTTATTTGTTGATTTATTTAGAAAATTTACAATAAATGTAATGCGCTTTATTTATTATTTATTTATTTATTTATTTATTTTCTTTCTTTCTTAAATTTCTATACCGCCCCTCTCCCGTAGGACTCGGGGCGGTTTACAGCCCAATTAAAACAGATAATAATAATAAATATTTAAAAATAAATTAAATTAAAACATGGCTGTTACTAAAACCTGTTAAAATCCCAATTCTAAAACCTGAACAACCTTGTTTAAAAAATTTACCTAGAGATTTACATAAAACCCGAGGAGGTCTAGGCCAGGCCGGCTTGATTGAAGAGATGAATCATCCTGAACCCTCCCCCCCCACTCCCAACCTTGGTCCATGGAAAAATTGTTTTCCTTGAAACCAGTCCCCGGTGTCAAAAAGGTTGGGGTCCTCTGGTCTAGGAGAGAAGCAACCTAGAACTAAGGAGAAACTTCCTGACAGGGAGAACGGTTAATCAGTGGAACGGCCTGCCTCCAGAAGTTGTGGATGCTCCAACACTGGAAGTTTTTAAGAAGAGACTGGAGAGCCATTTGTCTAGTTATGTCTAGTTTAATGAAGAGAAGGACGAGGGAGGGGACATGATAGCAGTATTCCAGTATCTCAGGGGCTGCCCGAAAGAAGAGGGAGTCAAGCTCTTCTCCAAAGCCCCTGAAGGCAGCACAAGAAGCAACAATGGATGGAAACTAACCAAGGGAAGAAGCAACCTAGAACTAAGGAGAAACTTCCTGACGGGGAGAACGGTTAATCAGTGGAACGGCCTGCCTCCAGAAGTTGTGGGAAGGCAACACAAAACCCATCAGGACAAGAGTCAGCAGTCCATCTGCATTTGAAAAGAGACAGAGGCCGCCCTTTTGAAGACAGCAAAGTCCACATTTTGGACAGAGAGGACCACTGGTTTGAAAGAGGGGTCGGTCCAAGAGGCCATTGATTTCAAAATAAATGGGGGAAGGATACGACACCGGCTACCCCGTTGACAACGCAGTCCTGTCAGCCGATCCAAGAAGGCTCCCCACCCATTTGCACCAGGAGACCCCGAGGACACAGATAAAGACCCAAGTGGCCTCAACGACTTGCTAAAAGAAGGCAAATGACCAGTTTTTCTGCATGGAGTATCAATCCTTCCCTTCCCCACCATCCAGTCAGAGTTGGAGGAGAAGGGAAACGTCTTCAAAGAAAAACAAGAAAGTCCAGTTGCCTCCTGAAAAAGCATCTTTGGGACAACCAGGACCTTGGATGATGGAGAATCTCCACAGACAGACTCTTCAACCATTTGTCTGATACGGTACGGAGTTTCCTGCTCAAGCAAGGGGTTGGACTAGAACCTCTTCTGTTAATAGACACCCTTTCGACGCAGGCTAATTTGTGACCTTAGGCCAGTGGTTCTCAACCTTTTTAATGCCATGACCCCCCAACCGGTCGTAAGTCGAGGACTACCCAACCGGTCATAAGTCGAGGACTTCCCAACCGGTCATAAGTCGAGGACTATTTCCCTGCCGGGAGCGCCGCGCATACGTGGTGCCGCCCCCTGCGCCGGCCGAGGCGTAGTTGGCAAGGGGCAGCGACGGCGCAGGGCGACCACCGGCTGGGCCACCAGCTGGCCCAGCCCAAGGGAGGTAAGGCACCCGCCGGGCCCCACGCGCGCCAGCAACCCTCCCTGTGCCCGCCGGCCTCCCACCTCCCACCCCTGGCCCTCTTTCACTTACAGTTTTAGTAGTTGCTCAGCAGGGAGGGGTGGAAAGTTCCGGAGAGCTTGCCTTCGCTGCAGACAACTTGCAGCACCGTTTGCAGACTGGGACTTTTGGCGGGCTCAGCAGGGAAGAGACAGCCTGGACAATTCCTATTGGCTTTGGAAAGCCAATAGAATTAGACTCTATTCAAGAGAGTCCATTCTATTGGCTTTCAAAAGCCAATAGAATAAGAGGGAGTAGCACAGCTAAGGAAAAGGGGGGGGGGAAATGGCGGACTGCGTTGTTTGGCGACCCCCGTGAAATGGTCGTTCGACCCCAAATGGGGTCGCGACCCACAGGTTGAGAACCACTGCCTTAGACCAAAGAAAAAAACACACACACACATCCCAAGCCCTACCTTATCACGACATCAAAGTGATTCAGGGAGGAGCCCAGCTTCAATCCTCGTAGTACGCTGCTGCTCCCCACAACTACACAACGTTTACACCGCTGAGACTGCAGGTCTGCTGGTAAACCGTCTTCGGGTAGAAGCTGGACTAAGTCTCGAAGCTTCTCCCCCAAATTCCGGAACCCAAACGGAGGCCGGTATTTGAAGAGATCGGGTTGATGTTCAGTCTCTCTGGTTACAAAGGGACGCAGATGCAGGTTGTAGCTGTCCAGATACAACTGGCTCAACTTGTTCCTTGCAAAAGATGGACGACACTCGGCTTGTGAAATCTCCTCTGCGTATTTTTGAGCTCTCTAGAACAGCAACATGGGCCAGCCAGTTAGGAAACCGTCTTTGTGATAAGAATGTGCAGTCAGTCAACACAATCTGGTCATGGGGCATGCAATTTTTTTTTAATCTGTTCTGCTTTGATGCCTCATCTTTAATGCAACTAACGTATGTATCAGAATCCAATTATATTCCATCTCTAGTTATCGACTATGGAAAACCCCATTTCTGCCCTCTCTGGATTCTGTCATACGATGAAGGGGAAGGGGGGTGAGCAAAGGGGTTGTATGGCCCTCACTTCCTTTGGTACAACTTCAAAAGGGACTGAATGTGGATACCACCAACAGGACTAATCATAACAATGGGGCCATCAGCTTTCATCTACTCCCCTCTGAAGTCTCCCTTCTGCAGGCAGTGAGGAAAAAGGGGGTGGAAGTGTAACGCCTGGGATTGTCGCTGGAAAGATGGTGGGGTGGGGCTGCTGGGGACCCCTTAAAACCTTGAACCGTAGGGATTGGGCCCCAGGTCCTGTCTAGAATGCCTGCAACCATTTTCTCTTAATAAAGGATGCCTGTTGGAAGAAATATTCCAAGGGTTCTGTCTTCTTAAGATGCCAAGTGGGGTGGGTCCTTACGGTATGTCTTCTCCACCACCCCCCAGCTCCAAAAAAACCATCCGTAAAAATAAAATTAAAAAAATGGTATTCTCCAGAATTACTTGAATTGTCCTTGGCCTCAAGAATTGTCCCTTGATTGCCAACATTTTTCTTTTTTAAAAAAACGGCAACATTTGATAAAGCAGTTCCACTCCTGGCAATCTGGCGAGGGCAGATGATGAAATTTGAGGATATTTCAAAAGACACTGAATAAAAGTTATATATATATATATCTTTCTCTTTTCAGAAATGAGTGAAACAAAAATAACAGAAAAATAACATGAAATTATATTTCTTTTTGGCTGGCTTTTTATGCAACAAGAGTCCCTGTTGTTCTGCAGCAAAAAGGACTGAAAAGAAGAGGAGGAGGAGGAGAAGGAGAAGAGGAGGAGGAGGAAGAAGAGGAAGAGGAAGAGGAAGAGGAAGGAGGAGGAGGAAAAGGAGGAGAAGGAGAAGAAGAGGAGGAGGAGGAAGAGGAGGAGGAGGAGGAGATGAAGAAGAAGAAGAAAGAAGAAGAAAAGAAGAAGAAGAAGAAGAGGAGAAGGAGAAGGAGAAGAGGAAGAGGAGAAGGAGAAGAAGAGGAAGAGGAGGAGGAGGAGAGAAGAAGGAGAAGGAGAGGGGAGGAGGAAGAGGAAGAGGAGGTGGAGGCAAGAAGAGGGGGAGGAGAAGAGAAAAGAAGAAGAGGAGGAAGAAGAAGAAGAAGAAGAAGAAGAAGAAGAAGAAGAAGAAGAAGAAGAAGAAGAAGAAGAAGAAGAAGAAGAAGAAGAAGAAGAAGAAGAAGAAGAAGAAGAAGAAGAAGAAGAAGAAGAAGAAGAGTACTACCGGTATATCCTCTCTGTGACCCCTTCCTACCATACCGCTTCTTACTGTGGCGCCACCATTTTCTGCCCGGGGCTGACCTTGGCGTGATCAGGGTCGACCTCAGGAGCTCTTCCTGCCTGGCACATTTTGCCATCGTACTTTGTCTTGATCAGGTAAAGAAAGCAAAGTCCAGTCACAACAATCACGATGCGTCTGAAAAGGGCAAAGAGAGGAGAGGCGTTCACGGACTGATCCCGTTGCTACAATCGAGGAGGCCCCAGAGCACGCGATGAACGCTCCCTACTCGGTCCTGCGCTCAGCCCAGCCCACTCCGCGGGGTGCAGTTAAACGGAAATCGTAACACAAAAATAAAACATGGTTGGTGGGCTTTGGTTTCAGAGCACGAGCCCCTAAATGTATGACACACCTCCCCTCCCCGCCCAGCTTGGTAGAAATTAGCCAGAAGGATAAAGCAAGAAAAATCCGTTGCCCACGTTCCTGGCACAGTCTACTCGTGAGTAAGTCCGACCTGCTGACTTGATTCCAAGTGAAAGTAGCCAGAAATGCAAAGCTAGTGCACCATATGCCTTAAATCTGGAAACATCAATGGCGTTTTAAAATGGAGGGGTGGGATAGTAATAATAATAATAATAATAATAATAATAAATAATAATAATAATAACAACAACAACAACAATAATAATAATAATAATAATGAGCTGATTGTGTTTGTGTGTTGTGTGAATGCAATTAATTTTTAATTTTTTTATTTTTATTGTGTTGTTGTGAGCCGCCCTGGGTCTTAGGAGAAGGGCGGCATATAAATTGAATAAACTTAAACTTAAACTAATAATAATAATAATAATAATAATAATAAAAATAATAATAATAAAGTTGGAAGGGACTTTGGAGGTCATCTAGTCCAACCCCTTCTCAGGCAGGATAAGGTACGATTAAGAGAGCCAGTTTGGTCTAGTAGTTAAGGTGCTGGCTTAGGAACAAGAAGGTGGTGAGTTCTAGTCCTGCCTTAGGCATGGGCCAATCACCAGGACCTTGTGAGTTCTAGTCCTGCCTTAAGCATGGGCCAATCAGAATAACAGATGGTCAGGTGATCCTGCCTTAGGCATGGGCCAATCACGAGGAGCCTCTGAGTTCTAGTCCCGCCTTAAGCATGGGCCAATCAGAATAACAAAGTTGGCAGGGACCTTGGAGGTCTTCTAATCCAGCCCTGAATGTCTGGGAGGCTGTGAGTTCTAGTCCCACCTAGGCATGAAACACCGATTGGGTGACTCTGAGTGACAAGTCATTCTCTCTCGGTCCATCCCACCTGACCAGGTTGTTGTCATGAGAAAAACAGGAGGACGGACGGACGGACTATTAGGTAAGTTTGCTGCCTACATGGAGGGAAGTGTGTAGTGGGGTGCCCCAGGGCTCTGTTCTGGGCCCAGTGCTCTTCAACATCTTCACCAACGATTTGGATGAGGGGATAGATGGGGAACTCATCAAATTTGCAGACGACACCAAGCTGGCAGGAATAGCCAACACTCCAGAAGTTACAGGCTTAGGATACAGGAGGATCTGGACAGACTTGAACACTGGGCACTATCTAACAAAATGAAATTCAGTGGTGAAAAAAGGCAAGGTTCTACATTTAGGCAAGAAAAACCAAATGTACAGGTATAGTATAGGGGGTACCTTGCTCAATAGTAGCAACTGTGAGAGGGATCTCAGTGCCGTAGTGGACAATCCCTTCAATAGGAGCCAGCCGTGTGCTGCAGCTGCCAAAAAGGTCAACACAGTGCTGGGCTGCATTAACAGAGGGATAGAATCAAGATCACGTAAAGTGTTAATACCACTTTACAAGGCCTTGGTAAGGCCACACTTGGAATACGGCATTCAGTTTTGGTCACCACGATGTAAAAAAGATGTTGAGACTCTAGAAAGAGTGCAGAGAAGAGCAACAAAGATGATCAGGGGACTGGAGGCTAAAGCATATAAGGAACGGTTGCAAGAATTGGGTATGTCTGGTTTAACAAAGAGAAGGACGAGGGGGGGACATGATAGCAGTCTTCCAGTATCTCAGGGGCTGCCCCAAAGAAGAGGGAGTCAAGCTATTCTTCAAAGCGCCTGAAGGCAGGAGAAGAAGCAACGGATGGAAACTCACCAAGGAGAGAAGCAACCTAGAACCAAGGAGAAACTTCCTGACAGATAGAACAATTAACCAGTGGAACAACCCGCCTCCAGAAGCAGTAAATGCTCCAACACTGGAAGTTTTTAAGAAGAGACTGGACAGCCATCTGTCCAAAATGGTGTAGGGTTTCCTGCCTGAGCAGGGGGTTGGACTCGATGACCTCCAAAGTCCCTTCCAACTTTATTATTATTATTATTATTATTATTATTAAACTTTTACCCCAAAAAAAGGAAGAATTGGAGTTTTTTAAGTCACTGTCTGCTACAATTCAAGAATGAAGTAAAAGGACTGATATTCTGGTCCTTTCAATGTTTTGGCTCAGTTTTATAAAGAAATGCCTTCAAAAGCAAATCCTCAAAAGATAAATAGTGATTTTCATCCTCCTGGACAGAAACACTTACTTGAAACCACCTTTCAGATTCCAGGCTGGTCTTCTCATCTTCATGGGTAACGAAGGTACAACATGGTCCCAAAAACCAGGAGCTCCTTTCTGGGCCACAGGCCTTTTCATCCCTCAGCGCTGCTTGCAAAGAAAAAAAAATAGTTAAAATGATTTATATTGAGCATCTCCAAACGAATCCCAGGGCCAGACAGTAAATAACGCTACAAGACAAAGGCATTATGGTGAGTTCCCAACTTACAACAGTTCATTAACTGTCTGTTCAAAGCTACAATGGCACCGGGGGGGGGGGGGAAGGGGAGTTATGTCCATTTTTCACACGACTTTTGCAGTCTCCCCACGGTCACGTGATCAAAATTCAGACGCTTTGCAACTGGCATGTACTTACGATGGTTGCGGAGTCCGCGATTCCGTGATTCCCCCTTTGCAAACTTCTGACAAGCGAAAGTAATGGGGGAAGATAGATTTGTATCAACAAAAGCAACAAGCGGGAAAGAACAAAACAGGCACAACGTGGAACGAAAAAGGGAGGAGTTCTAGATTTATACAAATCAGCTTCCTCCAGCAGCCAAGAAAGATTCATCAGGAAACTTAAAACATCTAACTTCCTTTTTCTGACGTCTGCCTCTCTCCTTTAGCACACATAAACCCCCAAATTTCCTTCTAGAGCAGATTTAAGAGCCATGCTGGCTTGTGTGACCACCCCTTACTTTGGCCCTTGAATATGATAAAAGCATTCTGACCAATAACGAAAGACATTTAACGGGGGACAGTTCCGCTTATGCAATCATTTTATGCCTCATTTTAAGAGATACGATGCGCAAAGCAAGGGGGGTTGGACTAGAAGACCTCCAAAGCCCCCTTGCAACTCTGTTATTTAGCTTCCACAGAAAAATAATGTGAAATTCAATTTCTTTTTGCCTGTTGTTCTGCAGCAAAAGAGGAGATGGTGAATGGAAGAAACGTATTTGTAAGGACCCACCCCACTTGGCATCTTAAGAAGACAGAACCCTTGGAATATTTCTTCTAACAGGCATCTTTATTAAGAGAAAATGGTTGCAGGCGTTCTAGACAGGACCTGGGGCCCAATCCCTACGGTTCAAGGTTTTAAGGGGTCCCCAGCAGCCCCACCCCACCATCTTTCCAGCGACAATCCCAGGCGTTACACTTCCACCCCCTTTTTCCTCGCTGCCTGCAGAAGGGAGACTTCAGAGGGGAGTAGATGAAAGCTAATGGCCCCATTGTTATGGTTAGTCCTGTTGATGGTATCCACATTCAGTCCCTTTTGAAGTTGTACCGAAGGAAGTGAGGGCCATAAAATCCCTTTGTTCACCCCCCCTTCCCCTTCATCATATGACAGAATCCAGAGAGGGCAGAAATGGGGTTTTCCATAGTCAATAACTAGAGATGAAATAGAATTGGATTCTGACATCCTGCCCCCTTAAAAATAAGATAGATACACCTGAAAGAAAACAAAACAGGTATAAAAGTTAGTCAGGCTTGTTAGGATACTCTGTGTGAAACTTCTTTAATAGCTTCGGGGCTCTGACATGACGATTATGGACCCACTCATTTTGTGAGGCAGGGAGGTGTTTCCATGCAACTACATACTGAGTCGCTCCATGATATCTCCTAGAGCAGGGCTTTTCAACCTTTTCATTCACCCATTGTACCACTTTTAGGATATGGCAACATCCGAGGACCACCAGTTTCCTAGCAAGGTGTCAAAAACTTGATGACCAAAAAAAAAAAGGAAAAAACTGATGAAGTACAGGCAGTCCTCAACTTACAACAGTTCACTTAGTGACTGTTCGAAGTTACAATGGCACTGAAAAAGGGCCCCCCAAGGCACAGCCGAGCAAGACACCTGCCTGCCTACCCGGCTGCGCTCTTCCTCCTGTCCGAGGTTTCCATTGTTGTGAGCGTTTCTGTTGGGGATTGGCAGCGAGGGTGGGGTGGGGGGGTGTTTGTTTTTTATTCCCCCCGTCTGCTGGGTGGTTGCAGCAGGTTTTGGTCACTTCACATGACCCTGGGACACTGTGACCGTCATAAATATGAATCAGTTGCCAAGCATCTGAATGTAAATCACAAGACCCTGGAGAGGCTGCAACATTCCAGTTGATCAGTGCTTCTTCTGGGCTCAGCGGAAGCGCCAGGATTAGCGCCAAGCTCCAGCTGGATCCTGGCCCTGATCCTGGCGCTTCCGCTGAGCCCTGACAGCCCCGAAGAAGCGCCGATCAGCTGGAAAGCGGCCCTGATCCTGGCGCTTCCACTGAGCTCTGACAGCCCTGCAGCTCCAGCCATCTCTCGCTCAGGCTTGTGCGGTGCTGCCACCTCATTCCCCTCCCGCGCTACCACTTTTTTTAGGATGGTTGCGTACCACCTGCCAGGTGCCCATGTACCACAGGTGGTACCTGTCCCACTGGTTGAAAAGACTTGCACTAGATGAAGCTAGGCAGGCATACAAAGCACAAGCCGATAAAAACAGGGTTGCGCCTACACCTTTCATTATAGGAGAAATGGTGTACTTATCGACAAAATACCTAAAGTCCCTACAACCCTGTAAAAAACTTGGACCAAAATATATAGGGCCTTTTCCAATGAAAAGAATCATAAACCCAGTAACAGTAGAATTAGAATTACCCAAAAATCTCAGGCAAATACACCCAATTTTCCATTGCAGCTTGCTGAAAAGAGAGCATCAGTCTTCGTTACGGCCAAAAATCCTTCCCCCCACCACCTCCAATCATGGTAAAGGGCGAACAACACTTCAAAATAAAGGAAATCCTAGATTCTAGTCCATGGCTGTTCAACCAGTAGTACGGGTACCACCTGTGGTCCATGGGCACCTGGCAGGTGGTATGCAACCATCCTAGAACAGTGGTAGCGGGAGAGGGGAATGAGCTGAACCGGTGGCAGCACTGCACAAGCCTGACCGCGAGACGACTGAGCTGCAGGGCTGTCAGGGCTCAGCGGAAGTGCCAGGATCAGCACCAGGTTCCAGCTGGAGCTCAGCGCTGATCCTGGCGCTTCCGCTGAGCCCAGAAGAAGCGCCGATCAGCTGGAATGTTGCAGCATCTTCAGGGTCTTGTGATCTACATTCAGATGCTTGGCAACTGATTCATATTTATGACGGTCACAGTGTCCCAGGGTCATGTGAAGTGACCAAAACCTGCTGCAACCACCCAGCAGACAGAGGGAATAAAAACCAAACACCCCCCACCCCACCCCCACTGCCAATCCCCAACAGAAACGCTCGCAACAATGAAAACCTCGGACAGGAGGAAGAGCGCCGCCGGGCGGGCAGGCAGGTGTCTTGCTAGGCTGTGGCTTGGGGGCACTTTTTTCAGGACCATTGTAACTTCGAACAGCCACTAAGCGAACTGTTGTAAGTCGAGGACTACCTGTACTTTATCACTTTTTTCCCTTTTTGGGGGGGGCATCAAGTTTTTGACACCTTGCTAGGCGACGGGTGGTCCTTGGGATGTTGCCATATCTTAGAAGTGGTACAATGGGTGAAAAGGTTGAAAAGCCCTGGCATAGGGCATCCTACTTGAGCAGGGGGCTGGAGTAGAAGACCTCCAAGGTCCCTTCCAGCTCTTGTTATTCTGTTAGTTGAACTCTCTATCCATTCAACATCACAAGGATTAATGCCCAGATGTGAATAAAAATTAGTGGCAGGAGAGGCGGTTATTGTGGCTAACGGGCCTGCTCCGTTGCTGGGTGTTTTTCCCTAAATTGTAAGACCTGTTGCTGCCGCCATTATGTTGAACTTATCTGAAGGCCTTATCTTTATCTTTGGGACGTTGGGTTCCACAATTATTGTTATTGTTAGTATAATTAGTATAATGGTTAGTATAATGGTTTTAGAAAGCTCCTGATCCTGACTGGGTATCCATCCAGAGCAATTGTTTGTTAGCTATTGTTTGTCTAAATTTTAAATATTTAAATTTGTTTAATACCATTTTAATTGATTGTTAGATGCTATGAATGATGGGGGGGACTGATGTTAGTGGAAAGAATCGGGTTGAATGGATGGTTAGTTTATTGTTTTTAATGTGTTTAGTTTAAAGAGTGGGAGGGATAAATTGATGTTATGGATGAGGTTGTGGCTGAGTGGAATGAATGTGATGAACTGGCTAGATGGTTAGTTTATTGTTTTTAATGTGTTTAGTTTAAAGAGTGGGAGAGATAAATTAATGATATGGATGGAGTTGTGGTTGAGTGGAATGAATGGGATGGACTGGCTAGCCTGCCTGGCGCAGCAGAGGCGGAGGAGGAGGGGGACGCTGGCTCTGGGGTGATAGAGGGCCAAAGTATACCGGTCTTGCTGGGGAGAGGCAGATATGGCGGGAGCCATAGGGTAGGCCATTCTCGGGGAACAAGAGCTCGCTGTCTAAAAGCGATCCCTTGCTCCGACCCTGTGAGTTCAACCCGAAGTACTGGTAATGGGGGAAATCCGGACCCTAGGCTCAAGCTGCTGCTGCTCAATGCCAGGTCGGTTGTAAATAAAGCTCCCCTCATCCATGATCTTCTCCTGGATGAGGAGGCTGACCTCGCATGTGTGACCGAGACCTGGCTGGGCCCGGAGGGAGGAGTTCCTCTCTCTGAGATGTGCCCAGCCGGGTTTCAGGTATGGCACCAGCCACGACCCCAGGGAAGGGGGGGGGAGGAGTGGCTATTATAGCCAAGAAGACCTTTAGCCTACGCAGGCTTGCTGTTTCTGAGATTGCGGGTTGTGAGTTGCTCCTTGTGACGTTGGACCTAGGGGTTCAGGTGGGCTTGTTGCGTGTCAACAGCCCTGCCTGCGCTACTTGAGGGGGTTGCTGGGCTGGCGGTTGAGTTCCCCAGGCTTATTTTCTTGGGGGGACTTAAATCTTCCGTCGCTTGGCGAATCCTCTGGGTTGGCGCAGGAGTTCATGGCCACCATGGCAACCATGAACCTGACTCAAGTAGTTCAGGGTCCGACTCACGAGAGGGGACACACTCCCGACATGGTATTCCTCTCAGAACAGTTGAGCAATGATCTGAATTTAAGGGGCTTAGATATCTTGCCTATGCCATGGTCAGACCATTTTCTGTTATGGCTTGTTTTTAAGGCTCCAATCCTCCCCTGCAGGGAGGCGGAACCGATTAGGTGGTTCCGTCCCAGACGTCTGATGGACCCAGAGAGCTTTCAGAGGACGCTTGGGGAAATACCGGATTCTCTCATTCTCGGTTCGGCAGAGTCCCTGGTTACGGCCTGGAATATGGCTGCGAAGGGGGCTCTTGACCGGATCGCGCCGCTGCGACCTCTCTGTGGTAGCAGACCCAGGAGATCTCCTTGGTTTACTGAGGAACTCAGGGGGATGAAGCGCCAGAAGAGACGTCTAGAGAAGCAATGGAGGAAAAGTAAATCCATATCTGACCGAACACTTTTAAGATCTTATATCAAGACTTATCAGGTGGCGCTCAAGGCGGCAAGATGCGCGTATCATTCCGCCTTGATTGCATCTGCGGAATCCCGCCCAGCCACCCTGTTTAGGGTAACTCGCTCCCTCCTTAATCAGGGGGGGGTTGATGCACCCTTGCAGGGTAGTGCTGAGGACTTTAATAAGTTTTTCGCGGATAAAATCGCCCAGATTCGGATGGACCTTGACTCCAATTGGAATGCAGTGTCGGCTGATAATGATTCAGTCGAGATGACAGGGACTCGTCTTGATCCTGTTGTGTGGACAGAGTTTGACCCGGTAGCACCCGATGAAGTGGACAAGGCCATTGGAGCTGTGAGCTCCGCCACCTGTTTATTGAACCCGTGCCCCTCCTGGCTGGTTTCGGCAAGCAGGGAGGGCTGGGTTCAGGAGATTGTTAACGCCTCTTTGAGGGAGGGGTCCTTTCCGGCTCCCTGCAAGGAGGCAATTGTGCGTCCCCTCCTCAAGAAGTCTTCCCTGGACCCAGCTGTATTAAACAACTACCGTCCTGTCTCCAATCTTCCCTTTATAGGGAAGGTTGTTGAGA
The DNA here is from genome assembly GCA_034064705.1 of Bothrops alternatus. Classification (NCBI taxonomy): domain Eukaryota; kingdom Metazoa; phylum Chordata; class Lepidosauria; order Squamata; family Viperidae; genus Bothrops; species Bothrops alternatus. The sequence continues at coordinate 73,219 of JARGCV010000526.1, forward strand.
AGGTGGTGTCACTCCAGTGGATGAGGCTGATTATCTGGGCCCTCAACAGTCAGGATTCAGGCTCGGCTACTCCACGGAAACTGCTTTGGTCGCGCTGACGGATGATCTCTGGCGGGCCCGGGATAAGGGATTTTCCACTATCCTGGTGCTACTTGACCCCTCAGCGGCTTTCGATACCATTGACCATGGTATCCTTCTGCGCCGACTGGAGGGGTTGGGGGTTGGGGGCACTGTTTTGCAGTGGTTCACCTCCTACCTCACTGGTCGGTCGCAGTCGGTGTTGGCGGGGGGTCAGAGGTCGACCCCTAGGTTCCTCCCTTGTGGGGTCCCTCAGGGATCGGTCCTCTCCCCTCTGCTGTTTAATATCTACATGAAACCACTGGGTGAGATCATCCGACAACACGGGGTGAGATATCATCAGTATGCTGATGATACCCAGCTTTACATCTCCACCCCGTGTCATTTCAGTGAAGCAGCGGAAGTGATGTGCCGATGTCTGGAGGCTGTTAGGGTTTGGATGGGTGCCAACAGGCTCAAACTCAACCCCGACAAGACGGAGTGGCTATGGGTTCTGCTTCCCAAAGATAATTCAATCTATCCATCCATCAGCCTGGGGGGGAGCTTTTGACCCCCTCGGAAAAGGTCCGCAACTTGGGCGTCCTCCTCGATCCACAGCTAAATTTGGAACATCATTTTTCGGCTGTGGCGAGGAGGACATTTGCCCAGGTTTGCCTGGAGCACCAGTTGCGGCCCTATTTGGACCGGGAGTCTCTTCTCACAGTCACTCATGCCCTCATCACCTCGAGGCTCGACTACTGCAATGCTCTCTACATGGGGCTACCTTTGAAAAACGTTCGGAGACTTCAGGTAATGCAGAATGAAGCCGCACGAGCAGTGTTGGGCCTGCCCAGAAATGCCCACATTTCGGCATCACTCCGCGAGCTGCATTGGCTGCCAATCGGTCTCCGAACGCAATTCAAAGTGTTGGTTATGACCTATAAAGCCCTACATGGCATCGGACCAGGTTACTTACGGGACCGTCTGCTGCCTCATGAAACCCAGCGACCGGTTAGGGCCCACAGAGTCGGCCTTCTCCAGGTCCCGTCAGCCAGACAGTGTCGCCTGGCGGGGCCTAGGGGAAGAGCCTTCTCTGTTGCGGCCCCGGCCCTCTGGAACCAACTCCCCCCCCCGGAGATCCGTATCGCCCCCACCCTCTCCACCTTTCGTAAACTACTAAAGACCCATCTCTGCCGACAGGCCTGGGGCGGTTGACATCTTGCCCCCAGCCAGTGTATGTTTGTGTGTACATTTGCTGAATGAATGGTTTCTTAATTTAGGGGTTCTCTTTTTTATATATGCATTTTTTATATATGTATTATGTAGTTTTTTATATTGGATTTCTATTTATGCTGTGAGCCGCCCTGAGTTCCCGGAATAGGGCGGCATAGAAATTTAATAAATAAATAAATAAATAAATAAATAAATAAATAAATAAATAAATAAATATTGGGCTCCTGGAGAAAAGCCACTATATAAATATAACTAATAATGATTCATATCTAAGTGACACACCCCTGCTAGTTTTATAACAACAACAACAACAGAGTTGGAAGGGTCCCTGGAGGTCTTCTAGTCTAACCCCTCTGCTCGGGCATTGTTTTCTACGCTTAGGCCCTTTTCTTCGTCATGTTTGCTTTTGTATCAAACTACCTCAAATTTGAAATTCAGCTATGGCCACCTATTTTAAAGTAGCCAAAAACCACCCAGAACGTGTTTTTTTTAAACCCCTTTTTAACAATACTTATTCCTCCCCCCCAATTAATCTAAAATCTAATTTACAACGTTAGAATGAAGTTCGTAAAAGACAGCAGACTTTTGAAAAACCCAGCGCCTGTGCAGTACACAACCGCACATTTTGACTTGAACCCATTGCAAAATAATACAGGGACGCACAATATACCATAACAGAACGACGCACACAAAGTGGCAGAGAGCCTGGCAGAATCCCCAAGCTTTTCAAATAAACTGCGGCGCAATACTGTGCAGGATGTGGTGGAAGAGGAAACAACAATATTCTGATTATTTTTTTTTCTTGTTGGTAGGATACAATATGTCCCCTATTCCTCTGCCATCTTGGTTCCAAAGCCAAGACTTCCCAAAAAATGAGTTTCGCAGACTCTCACAGGTAAACCCAACAGACACTCACAGGTAAACCCAACAGCGCCAACAGGCCAGTGCTGCCTCGTACCTAATAGACATAATTATTGCTGTGAAAAAGGGCAGAGGAAAACATTGTGTCCGGCTTAACACTGTTGCAATCGCAACTTCCAGATTTCCACCAAAAAAAAAAAAAAAAGCCACAACCCACACCCATATAGAGTCAAACTTCTGCCCAGCCCTCCCAAGAAACCTAATTTTGCAATTCATTTTAATTTTTCTGGGTGATCAGGAGGGTGTTAGAAGCAGGGGGTCTTCCAGCTTGGCCCTTTTCGGACTTGTGGACTTCAACTCCCAGAATTCCTCAGCCAGGCACACGTGGGTTAGACTTTAGAGCCAGGGGTTTCTCAACCTTGGTGACTTTAAGACTTGTGGACTTCAATTCCCAGAATTCCTCAGCCAGCAAAGCTGGCTGAGGAATTCTGGGAGTTGAAGTCCACAAGTCTTAAAGTGGCTAAGGTTGCGAACCCCTGCTTTAGACAAAGATTTTTGGGCACGGTGCAAACTCAGAAGACCCTTGCAACCGGGCTGGGGGGGTGGGGGCGAGGAGGAGGGACCCCCCCTTCCCTTTTGCAAAAAAGCGCCCCCTCCCCAGGATTTCTCTCCCTCCCCCCTCCCCCAATTTTGCAAAACTGATCACCAGCCCCGCTGCAAAGCCGCCGCCGCCGCCCTCCCCCTCCCAAGGGGGAGCAACCTGCCCCGCTGCGCCCCCCGCCCCCCCCGCCCCCCCCCAAAAAGCTACCTCCGAGCCAGAGGCCGCCCGGCACCCGCCAAGCGCAGCGCTCGAGCTTCTGCGCGAGATGCTTCTCCCGCCCCGGGGGCTTAGCCGGCGAGCGCCCTCGGAGTTTGACGGGCGTGCGGCTCGGCCAATGGGCAGGCGCGGCAGAGGGGGCGGGACCGTCTGGATCCAGAGACTTAGAAAGGGTCAGAAAAGCCCTCCGTTGCTTCCTCGAAAAGAAAAGAAAAAAAGAGAGGCGCTTTTTTATTTCTTTATTTGGGATTGAAGCACCTGCTGCGATGCCCAAGGTGGACGCTGAGGGGCGGCCGAGAGACCTAGAGCCGGCCTGGGTCTTTAGCGGCCCCTGATGGCGCTGGGGATTTTTTGCACTCCTAAATTAAGGTAAGGTAAGGTAAGGTAAGGTAAGGTAAGGTAAGGTAAGGTAAGGTAAGGTAAGGTAAGGTAAGGTAAGACAACCTTTATTGTCATTTTTTTTTACTGTGGGCACAACGGCACACGTCAAAAATGAAATTCAGTGGCCCGCTCTCAAAGTGAAATATGTACATGACACACACCTAAACATACATGAACAACATATGTAAAGATAAGACAAGGTAAGGTAAGGTAAGATAAGATAAGATAAGATAACCTTTATTGTCATTTTTTTTACTGTGGGCACAACGGCACACGTCAAAAATGAAATTTAGTGGCCCGCTCTCAAAGTGAAATATGTACATGACACACACCTAAACATACATGAACAACATATGTAAAGATAAGACAAGGTAAGGCAAGGTAAGGTAAGGTAAGGTAAGATAAGGTAAGATAACCTTTATTGTCATTTTTTTTACTGTGGGCACAACGGCACACGTCAAAAATGAAATTTAGTGGCCCGCTCTCAAAGTGAAATATGTACATGACACACACCTAAACATACATGAACAACATATGTAAAGATAAGACAAGGTAAGGTAAGATAAGATAAGATAACCTTTATTGTCATTTTTTTTACTGTGGGCACAACAGCACACGTCAAAAATGAAATTTAGTGGCCCGCTCTCAAAGTGAAATATGTACATGACACACACCTAAACATACATGAACAACATATGTAAAGATAAGACAAGGTAAGGTAAGGTAAGGTAAGGTAAGGTAAGGTAAGGTAAGATAACCTTTATTGTCATTTTTTTTACTATGGGCACAACGGCACACGTCAAAAATGAAATTTAGTGGCCCGCTCTCAAAGTGAAATATGTACATGACACACACCTAAACATACATGAACAACATATGTAAAGATAAGACAAGGTAAGGTAAGGTAAGGTAAGGTAAGGTAAGATAACCTTTATTGTCATTTTTTTTACTGTGGGCACAACGGCACACGTCAAAAATGAAATTTAGTGGCCCGCTCTCAAAGTGAAATATGTACATGACACACACCTAAACATACATGAACAACATATGTAAAGATAAGACAAGGTAAGGTAAGGTAAGATAAGATAAGATAACCTTTATTGTCATTTTTTTTACTGTGGGCACAACAGCACACGTCAAAAATGAAATTTAGTGGCCCGCTCTCAAAGTGAAATATGTACATGACACACACCTAAACATACATGAACAACATATGTAAAGATAAGACAAGGTAAGGTAAGATAAGATAAGATAAGATAACTTTTATTGTCATTTTTTTTACTGTGGGCACAACGGCACACGTCAAAAATGAAATTTAGTGGCCCGCTCTCAAAGTGAAATATGTACATGACACACACCTAAACATACATGAACAACATATGTAAAGATAAGACAAGGTAAGGCAAGGTAAGGTAAGGTAAGGTAAGATAAGATAAGATAACCTTTATTGTCATTTTTTTTACTGTGGGCACAACGGCACATGTCAAAAATGAAATTTAGTGGCCCGCTCTCAAAGTGAAATATGTACATGACACATACCTAAACATACATGAACAACATATGTAGAGATAAGACAAGACAAGATAAGATAATCTTTATTGATTTTTTATACTGTGGGCACAACGGCACATGTCAAAAATGAAATTCAGTGGCCCGCTCTCAAAGTGAAATATGTACATGACACACACCTAAACATACATGAACAACATATGTAAAGATAAGACAAGGTAAGGTAAGGTAAGGTAAGGTAAGGTAAGATAAGATAACCTTTATTGTCATTTTTTTTACTGTGGGCACAACGGCACACGTCAAAAATGAAATTTAGTGGCCCGCTCTCAAAGTGAAATATGTACATGACACACACCTAAACATACATGAACAACATATGTAAAGATAAGACAAGACAAGACAAGATAAGATAATCTTTATTGATATTTTTTTACTGGGGCACAACGGCACACATCAAAAATGAAATTTAGTGGCCCACTCTCAAAGTGAAACACATACATGACGCACACCTACTAAACATACTATGTACAACATATGTATAGACCCACACCCCTACATATACATAACAAATAAATATTAAATTAAATCTCTAACCAGACATTCTACGGAGAAGCTTCGACTTAACGACCACAAGGGAGCCCAGAATTTATGTCACTAAGTGAGAAATTGGCACAGCTGTTAAGTCAGTGGTTCTCAACCTTTTTAATGCTGCGACCTCCAACCAGTCGTACGTCGAGGACCCCCAACCGGTTGTAAGTTGAGGATTATTTCCCTGCCCAGGAGCGCCGCGCATGCGTGGTGCCGTCCCTGCACCGGCCGAGGCGTAGCTGGCAAGGGGCAGCGACGGCGCAAGGCGACCACCGGCTGGGCCACCAGCTGGCCCAGCCCAAGGGAGGTAAGGCACCCGCCGGGCCCCACGCGCGCCAGCAACCCTCCCTGCGCCCGCCGGCCTCCCACCTCCCACCCCTGGCCCTCTTTTACTTACATTGTTAGTAGTTGCTCAGCAGGGAGGGGTGGAAACTTCCGGAGAGCTCGCCTTCGCTGCAGACAACTTGCAGCACCGTTTGCAGACTGGGACTTTTGGCGGGCTCAGCAGGGCGGAGACAGCCTGGACAATTCCTATTGGCTTTGGAAAGCCAATAGAATTAGACTCTATTCAAGAGAGTCTATTCTATTGGCTTTCAAAAGCCAATAGAATAAGAGGGAGTAGCACAGCTAAGGAAAAGGGGGGGAAATGGCGGACTGCGTTGTTTGGCGACCCCCGTGAAATGGTCGTTCGACCCCAAATGGAGTTGTGGCCCACAGGTTGAGAACTGCTGTGTTAAGTGAATCGCTGCAGTGGTTAAATTAGTAACCCGGTTGTTAAGAGAATCTGGCTTCCCCCGTGGATTTTGCTGGTCAGGAGGTTGCAAAAAGGGGACCATGTGACACCAGGACACTGTGACAGTCATACATGTGAGTCGGTGGTCAAGCATCTGAATATAAATCACAAGACCCCAGAGATGCTCCAAGTGTGAAAAATGGTCATAAGTCACTTTTTTCAGCGCTGTTGTAACTTCGAACAGTCACTAAATGAACTGTAGTAAGTCAGGGACCCCTTATACCAGGGGTCTTCAAACTTGGCCCTTTGATGACTTGTGGACTTCAACTCCCAGAATTCCTCAGCCAGCATGCCTGGCTGAGGAATTCTGGGAGTTGAAGTCCAGGGGAGTCTTCAAACTTGGTCCTTTCATGACTTGTGGACTTCAACTCCCAGAATTCCTCAGCATGCCTGAGGAATTCTGGGAGTTGAAGTCCAGGGGGGGTCTTCAAACATGGCCCTTTGATGACTTGTGGACTTCCAGAATTCCTCAGCCAGCATGCCTAGCTGAGGAATTCTGGGAATTGAAGTCGGGGGGGGGGGTGTCTTCAAACTTGGCCCTTGGATCCAAGGGCCAAGTTTGAAGACCCCTGCCTTATACTACCTATATGAACATTTCAAAGGAGAATTCTCTTCTCTTTTAATTCCAATCTTTGGCTCCCTCTTGTGTTCCATCTGACCACTTTTTGCCCCAGAAGTCAAAACATAAACCGTTTTCCCGGTGAGGGAAGCATTCATTCCATTATTTTAAAAATCCCATTTCAAATCAATCGAGACCCACCACAACCCATTTCCAAGTTTCCAGGCCTAACGCTGCCCAGCCACTCTGGTCCTGCGTCTCATCGCCTCTCCCCTCTTTGTCTTTTGAAACTCAAAACACATAAAATGCTCGTTTGTGTGTGTGTGTGTATTTTGCCTGTTCTTCTTTTGAAACAAAGATTGGGCTTTTCCAACCAGCTTGCCTATCTCCCAAGAAGGAAAGGAATGGCTGAATCCTGTCTAAAGTCTCTCCAGACACAGCAAGAAGGCAGCTTTGTTGTGTCTAGTAGCGTATGACAAAACATTTCTCAGCAGATGAATCTGACAAACAACACTAAGTAAAACAAAATAATGAGGTTTATTTTTTTTGCAAATAAAGGTACATCCAAGTCAAAAATTCCCTCGGATGGGAAGGCATTAACAAACATTCTCACTCCAGCCATTTCAATGTTCCTCTGTATGATCTTTAAAAAAAAACTTACTGAATCTTCTTACTGAAATAAAATCTGAACCTTCAAAACAACGAGAGCTTATTAACAAAACAGTGCAGAATGTGCACAAATAAATAGCACCACCGCAACAACTATTAACGGCCTGGCAAATGAAACATTTAAAATGGGCATTAGCAGAATAATAGCTATCACGGACATATTAACAATTTTGAGGGGGGGGGGAATGTGGCATTGAACCAACTGCTTTCATTTTAATACGCCCTTCTAACAATTCGATGGAGCAGGAAGAGAAGGAATTAACGTTTTAATTAAGCAAGGAGGTGATTTCATGAAACACACAGTTCCTTTTAGGCACAAATCTCCCAAACGTAGTTCGGAAAAAGAGTTTTGAACAGCTAGCTTGTGTTGTGTTTATCAAACCCAACGCCTAGAGCACTTGATCACTCAGAATTTAATATTTTGGCCTGATTTCCAGAAGACGTTTCCGTACTTTACATTCCCTATGTTCTGAATCTTAGGTCGTCTTGGTTCTTCGGATGGGCGTGTGGCAAACCTCTGCATATGAAGGACGTTGCTAAACACACAACAGTTTGAAGCTGGTGGAAATGTTGAGCTCAGGCTGAACTGCCAGGTAAAACTCACATGATCCCTTGAACACTTATTGCAAGGTTCATCCAGTCCAATACACTACCAAACCTTGGCTGTCCAATCTTGGCAACTGCTTTAAGACCCTTGCACTAAACCAGGGGTCTTCAAACTTGGCCCTTTTCTGACTTGTGGACTTCAACTCCCAGAATTCCTCAGCCAGGCACGCGTGCCTGGCTGAGGAATTCTGGGAGTTGAAGTCCACAAGTCAGAAAAGGGCCAAGTTTGAAGACCCCTCTACTGAACCATTCCTTCTGATATAGGTGGGAACAGTAGAGCTGAACCTACCGCATACACCATAGAAAAATCAAGATATTTTTGAAAAAGACAGATTACATTTTGGTACGGAAGAACCAAGGACGTTTTCTACGGAAGGAGGGCTACGTAACATATGTGGCTTGCATCAGACACCTACTGCATATCTATTATTAATAAAAACACGTGACACTTTTCTTTGCTGGTGAAACAAAAATGAAGAACGTGGAGCTCCGTTCAAGCTGTCTGTGCCCTTGAAGATGGAATATGAATTCAGCATAGACTTATTAACAATAAAAACTAGCTTGTTTTCTAATTTTTTTAAAAAAAAATTGTTCTAGTTTTGCTGCCATGCATTCTGTGGAACAATTGATGGAAAGCATTTGAACCATTTCAAAATTGGTCTGAGGCTTAGAATTCAAAATCCATGGACCCTCCGCCTGGATTTTTAAAATCTCGACTCGTTTTGCAATTCAGACAAAAAATATTGTACCTGTTTGCGCACATACTTCTAATAAAGTGACCAAAATCGGTCACTTTTAACCTTTAAAATCCTATCATGGAAGATTTATTTTATTTTATTTATGACGCTGTGCACTTGCAACACTGCATAGAAAACCAACATTCCTTAAACTCTGCATTGCTGGAATTTACAAACAATTTCAACTGCTTCCATATAAATAGTTAAATCTTTGCTCCTACTTACAAACTATTATTAAGTTATTACAATCCTATCCTCCTTCTGGAAACAGAATCTTAAAAAATAACGTAACCAACACATTATTGAACTCTGCTTTTAGTAAGTTTGACCTGGTCAGCATGCAGTTTTCCCAAAACACACAACACTGTCCTTTGTGTGTCATATATAAATAAATATATTTATATGTATATATTTTGTCAAGGTGGCCTGGCTTGACCTCTCAAGTTGATTTTCCAGTTTCTTCCCCTGACAAAAAGTCTCTTGGAGCAAAACGGAGCAATCTCAAACTATCGCTGCCGGCTCAAACTTTACGATCCTGTATGAAAACTATTTTTAATGCTGAAATGAAAATATACATAAAATTCCTATTTGTTTGGAACAACTCTGTGTTGTCCATCGGTGAAATCAAGACAGGCAGAAGCTTTCCCAAAGCAGTGGTCCAACGTAGGCCCATAACTGTGACAATCCTATTTCTAAATATTTCGGGGAAGAAAGACTTGCTTATACATGCACGTCTTTGGGAAGTGAAGACTTTGTGTACTCGCTGTAACAACCACTAAGAACTATCTGTACTTTTTATTGGATTCTCTGAACCCAGTCCAGGGAAGTAGGTTTATTCAGGCACACAATGTACCTGTAATAACTTGACATTTATGAACGAGTCTTCATAATGCCAACATTGCTTGTAATATTTATATTATTATTGTCCTAAACGTGAAGAGCAGCGATAAAACTCTTTCCCAGAAAGCCTAGTCAAGTAGTATTTGTGGAAGAGTTCATCTATTGCCCACAACTGAGTCTTTTTAAAGTAAAAATATATATAAGATTAGGTCTACTCAAATCGTCAGATAGGGGCAAAATATTAAAGACACCGCTGAAGCCTCGCAGTAATGAATTTAATTCGGCATTAATGTCATGCTAATTTTTTTCTAAAAGAGAAAAAAAGGCCACGGAGGGGTTTCAAGAGAAAAAGGATTTTCAACATTATCTTTGCAAATAACGTTTTGCACGTTGTTTATGCAATGCTATTCCGTACAACAGGATGCTTTGTAAAAGTCATGCCTTTGGTATGAAATACAGATTCTCAAGGTTGTGAACTCATGGCTGCTGGAAAGAGTCCGTTTTTAAATAAACAAAAACTGATGGAAGACCTGCCCCTAACTATTGCTCACTTGCTCCCATTCAGACATGTCAATAGTGAAACGTTCGTCATATTTATGAAATATGAAATTCGGGACCAATGCTAAGATCTGTTTCAATTTCAAGTTACACGCTGTTCCGTAATGCTTGAGAACGTCAACGTTCTTTGCGCCAACCATTTAATTTCATCTATTCTGCACACTTGAATACTGGAAAGAGCACTTGAGGGTTGCGATCACCAACGGAAGAACTGGCCTCTTCAATTTTCAGGCTGTCAGAAATCCAACTTCTTCAGCTGTTCATACGTCACAAAGAACTAGTGCTTGTTGTTAAAGAAAAAAAACAGGCAGTGTTGAATCTTACTACGTACTAAATGAAAAAGGATCCGTCATTACATTTAGCTGCTTTTCCTCCAGTTTTTCCAACAAATCTGCTCGCTCCTCTTGCAGTGACTCGACCAGATTAGCCCTGTAGCGTATATTTAGATAGAATTTTGCTTCCTTTTAATAAGAAATCAGAATAAATTTTAGGAAAAGGAAGAATAGATTGAATAGAAGATAAACCTATCAGGACAATTGTGGGAAATTGGAGTAATAGAGAGGCGATTTAATGAATACCAATGGGCTCATTCTTCCCCCCCCCCAAAAAAATTCAACTAAATGGTCTTTCTTATTCCAAATAATATATATATATATAAAATAGAGGGAGAACTATTTGATGATTCAAAGGCACGGACATGGAAGTTATCTGGCAAAGGAAGAAAGCCAGAGTAAGGCTGAAGAAAATAATGGCCTTCATTTATTAGAGGGGATATTATATTACTAATTAGATGGTTGAATATGGCGGACAATAGATAACTTTTAGAAAATAGAGTAACATTATAATTAAATAGGTAAGATGTGTAACTAGATTATTAGACTTTGGTATGAAAAGGGAAAAAGAAGTACTTGGAAATCATAAATAATAGTGTTTTCTTGAATATTGATGGGAAATTAAAAGTTTTTTGGGGGGGAAGCAGTAACAGGACATTGTTTATATAAGGATATTAGGTGCAAACGCAATTGGGTTTACCGTGACGTCGCTGCAAGATGGGTGCAGGGGAATGAAGCTCCGTTCCCCAAGCCCAATTTCTACTAGCTGGGGAGTCCAATAGGACTGAAAGTCGCCCCCTAGAGGCAACTGGCTAAAGGGTGAAACTTTGCAGATTGTGGGCCAGCGGTAGCTGACTCACTTGATCCAAAGGAGCCCTCGGGACCGGCAGGAAGAAAGGCCGACCGCAGCTGATCGTCGCAGATAATGAATTCTAAAAGCGGAAAGCAAAACAGTTGATCTACTTTCCTTACCTTTCTACAAGCGAAAATACCGGTTCTGGGAAAAAGCATTCAAAAGCAAGAAATCCCCAAGCTCCGGGGTGTGTGTGTTTATTTACCCCTCCCTCCTGAACTATAAGCGGCGGTTTAAGCTTTGGGGAAATTAAAACTGACTTATAACAATATTGTGAAGATAACTGAGCCATAAAAAAAGGATAATTTGGGAAACTTGGATTTATAAATCTTTTTTTATTCCTTGTTTGGAAATCATCAGATTTTAACTTTTTAAACTTGTTTAAAATATGGTGGGACTGGACATCTAATGACATCTAGTGGCAGAACTGAGAACTACATTTAACCTTGCTTTTCTCTCTCTCTCTCTCTCTTTCTCTCTGTCTCTCTCTTTCTCTCTCTACCTCTCTCTTTCTCTCTCTCTGTCTCTTTCTCTCTCTCTCACTCTCTTTCTCACTCTCTCACTCTCTCACTCTTTCTCTCTCTCTCTCTCTCTCTCTCTCTCTCTCTCTCTCTCTCTCTCTCTCTCTCTCTTCTTTATCTTACTGAGTTGTTTTGATTGGAGTTTTAAAACTTGGCTGTAGGCCCAGACACAGCTTATGATTTAACCATTTTGGTGTCCTTGGAAGTTATAGACCTGAAGATTGTGGCTGAAAAAGAAAAGACTCTTTTTGGATTGCCCTTTTCTAAAGGATGGATTACAATTATAAATAAAAATTGTTTTTGAAGTCATCTGACGTCCCTGGATTACAAATACAGCTGTTTTGAAAGAGTCAATAATAAGAACTCTCATTGAACTTTGGATTACAATTTTGGTATATAATTTGTTTTCCTTTCTTATTTCTTTTTTCCCTTTTGCTCTTTTTTAACCACTCACTATTTTTATTATTTACCTCTCCTATTTGTTAGGAGTCTATTGGATTATAAATTTTGATTGACTTGTGGATTAGAAAATAGATTGACTTGTGGATTAAAGGATAAAGATGAGCATCCCTAATTTATCTAGAGTTGGAAAAAAACAACGTTCTGCTTCTGCAAGTCCAGTCTATCAGAGATCAATTGATACAACGCTCCAACAAGAAAAGGCTAATAACTTCCAAAAGGAAAAAGTGACTCTACAAGCAATTCAAGAGGCAATCGTTACTCACATGGCGATTACAACGAGAAATCATGAGGAGATGAAAAGTGATTTTGATAAAATGAATCAAAAAATTAACAACATGGACTCTCAATTTGAAAATTTTAAACCGATGATTACAGATAATCAACAAAGAATCCAAAAAAATAGAAGATAAATCAACTGAGGTTGACCAGAAATTAGAAGTCTTAAAAGATGAAAATCAGAAATGGATGCAAATAAATGAAGAACTAGAAGATGCGATAGCTGGAATGGAAATGGAAAGAGCCTCATACTTTTTAAGATTTCGAAATATAATGGAAGATCAGGAAGAGGATCTCCTAAACTTGATAACGGAATTATTGGCAGACGCATTAGGAATTGGGAAACAGCAAATGGAAGGAGAATTAGATCAGATCTATTGAGTCAACTCAAACTATGCTAGAAGGGAAGCACATGTTAGATTTCTCAAAAGATCTATAAGAGATGAGATTCTGAGAAGAGTAAGAGATGAACCTTTGAAATACAAAGAAAAAGAAATCGTAGTCCTCAAACAAATTCCTAGCAGAATAAGAGAATCCCGAAGAGAATACCAGCTTCTAACTAGGAAATTAATTGAAAAAGGAGTGCATTTCAGATGGCTGATTCCAGAAGGGATTTTGATCTATTGAAGCAAAAATAATAATAATAATAACTTTGTAAATGAAAATGTGCACACTTACTATGATGGCCCCGCGATTACCAGTGAAGAAAAATGAATTTTGAGTAAATGAAAATCCAGAAACCCATTGCTCCCAGAGGGTTAGGCATCAGTGCAAGATTCTTATTGTTGAATAAAATACAATTATTTCGAATTGTAAAAACCCCGCAATAAATTGATAACTGACATAAGGAGGTTAAGACAGAGAAATCAAAGCAGATATTATGTTTGCTTGGCATAAGTGGAAGTTCACTTACTTTTTGTTTAGAGAATTTCACATTTTATGTAAATGTCTGAAAATATAGAACCAGTTAAGGCACCAGGCTAGAAAGCACGAGGCTGTGAGTTCAAGTCTTGCCTTAGCCATAACACCCAGCTGGGTGACTTTGGGCCAATCACCAGGAGACCGGGAGTTCTAGTCCCGCCTTATCCATGAAAGCCAGCTGGCTGAGTTTGGGCCAATCACCAGAAGACTGGGAATTCTAGTCCTGCCTTATCCATGAAAGCCGGTTGGGTGACTTTGGGCCAATCACCCTCTCTCAGCCCCACCCACCTCACAGGGTTATTGTTGTTGTTGTGGGGAATATAGGAAGAGGAAGGTGTGTCGGACATATTTGCTGAACTGAGTTATTTGTAGAAATAATAAAGGCAGGGTATAAATAAATAAAGGAAAATGTATGGAAAAAGGATACAATGATATTCCAAGGGCCAAGCCTTAACCAGTTGGGCCAGAATCCTTTGTACAAGGCGAAAAAACCTTCGTTCTTCCAGGTCTATGAAAAAATAAGAGAAAACCTCTGAATATTCCATAATCCACGCTCGGCACAGGAGACACCATCTCTTTCCCTCTCTGCCAACAGAAGCACCTCCCATCCCATCCCGTATCACAGACAAAGGACGGATGAAGACTGGATGGTGGGCCTTGCACTAACGGTCAAGAGTCTCCCTTCAAAGCCAGCTGGCCAGGGTGTCTACAAGCCAGCCACATCAGAAGGTGTTCTTAAGGACCTCCTGCTGAAAGGTTCTCCACGAATGAATTCCTAGGAGAGAACTAGCCTGACATCAGGGACTATCTGCAGCTTCGGCCTCTTTATGCACGAGGGAGGGACGTCTTCCCCACCGAGTTTAATCCTTACGAGTTGACACCGAGGTCTGGAGAGGCTTTTTCCAACGGAGAACTGAATTCTGATTTAAAACAGAAGTAGGAATCTCCCCCCCCCCTTATAGGCACCAAGGATGGAGGCAAAGAGAGCCTAAAGGTCATTTTTTAAATAAGGAACAAATGGATGCTATCCAGATGTTTTGGAACACGTGTTCCCATCGTCCCTCGCCTCTGAAAGTTGGGACTCATGATGGTTGAACCACATCGTGATTTCAGTCACGGTACAAAACAGACACACATACACACACCCTCATTCTGCAACACCGGACCCTGCAAATTGTGTTCAGGATAAAGGACTCTTATCTAACGTTGCTCTCGCCACGGAAGGAAGTCTACGGACCTGAAGCAAGCAGTCTAGCGTTCCCTTGTAGCCGGGCTGGGGCCCAGTTCGTACGGTTCTCTGGTTCATCATCCGCGTCCTCACCACATCGATGGGGTTGGATGCCAGCGCTCCCGCCAAGCCGCACGTAAAGCTGGCCCTGAGAGGAGAAATTCAGAGGATCATCCAAACGGCCGTCTCAGAAAACGAGAAAACGCAATGGCAAGTGTGACTGTTCGCCTTCCCCAGAGGATGCCGTAGGGCAGCGTTTCCCATACTTCAGACATGTCAAACCCGCGACGTCACGGAACTTTTCCCCCATTGCCGGCAATGGGGAGGGCGCGGTTTCATCGTGACGCGTCCGGCCCGCGGGCTGGCAGTTTGACACCTCTGCCATACTTGAAGACTTTGACATGGGGGGGTGGAAGAGGAGGAGAGGGAAGGAAGAGGAAGAAGAGGAGGAGGAGGAGAAAGAAAGAGGAAGAAGAGGAGAAAGGAAGAGGAAGAAGAGAAGGAGAAGGGAAAGAGAAGGGGAGGAGGAGGAGGAGGAGGAGAAGGAGAAGATCTTCTTCCAGAGTGATCATGATAACTATTGAGAGAAGATAAACATGGATTGTTTTCCCCAGACATAGAAACAATGTTCTTGAAGAACTGAAAACAAGAAGATGATGGTGATATTGGAGGAGGAGGAGGAGGAGGAGGAGGAGGAGGAGGAGGAGGAGGAGGAGGAGGAGGAGGAGATCTTCTTCCAGGGTGATCACGATAATTATTGAGAAGATAAACATGGATTGTTTTCCTCAGACATGGAAACAGTGCTCTTGAAGAACTGAAAACAAGAAGATGATAGTGTATTTGAGGAGGAAGAGGAGAAGGAAGAAAAGGAGGAGGAGATCTTCTTCCAGAGTGATCATGATAACTATTGAGAGAAGATAAACATGGATTGTTTTCCCCAGACATGGAAACAGTGCTCTTGAAGAACTGAAAACAAGAAGATGATGGTGATATTGGAGGAAGAGGAGGAGGAGGTGGAGGAAAGATGTCATTGAAAATGTCTCAACGTTTCCCTTCTGGTGATAATTACACAGAAGGATTCAAGCTGGAACCTCAGAAATCCTGGGGCAATCCTCTCTTCTCCTTCTCTTAAAA
Organism: Bothrops alternatus; assembly: GCA_034064705.1. Lineage (NCBI taxonomy): Eukaryota > Metazoa > Chordata > Lepidosauria > Squamata > Viperidae > Bothrops > Bothrops alternatus. The sequence goes on from JARGCV010000526.1 coordinate 89,154, forward strand.
CAGGGCTGCCCGTCTCCTTCAGGACTTACAGCAGGTGAGTGTACACTGTGTCTCCCATGAAGCCACTGAGGATGATATGCTTTTTGGTAAGGTCATAAACGGGCAGCTCCACGCCAACCACCACCGCTGCTCTCTGAGCAGTAAGTGAGACTCCCTGGGAAAAAAAGAGCACAGCCATAGAGTCAAAACAAAGCAACTTGTCCTTTAACAAACAATTTACAGCTTTATCTGTGATATTAGCTTCTTTACTGAGCTATTCGACTCTGGGACAATCCTTACAGCGATTCTGAAAATATGGGATCGATGTTTTTAATAAATCAGTCGCGAAAGAAACTGAATTATTTTTATTTCCCCAAGAGAAAGTCCAAGGTAGAATCTGTCGAATGCCAGAAATTCTCCACTCATCAGTTTTCCTGTTAATAATTCTTAAGAATTCTCCCACCTACCCAGTTTTCCCATTAAGAATTCTTCTTCGGAAAAAAAAAACTGCAAGTGTTCTCTCAAATAGAGTCACGGCCAAAACGGTGGAAACCCTTTTTGGGAAAAGTGTACAGTGGAAATGCCACCTTTGGTTAAGTTCCCACCCATTTTTCTTCTCATTTCTTTATAACTGTAGCCTCGTTCACTTAATAAGACCATTTTACATCGCTTTCTGGGCGACCGGTTAACTCTTTGCACCGTGGCTTTAATTTTATGACGTTTTGCAAGCTCACTCAATGAAAGAACACCAAAAAAACCCCAACCAACTTGATAGCGATCCCACAACACACTGACCAATGTCCTCCTCTCAGCTTCAATAACTAGATCCTACTGTACTAGATCCTACAGTAGGATCTACTGTAACTAGATCCTACTGTGATCTGATTGGCTCATGGCCAAAACAAGAGGACACCCAATTGGCTCTCTACACACTCGTGCTCATTGGCTGCCATCGGATGAAGGAAAGCTACCTGAGATCAACCGGAGCAAGTCGTGCTTCCTTTTTCTGGTTATTTGGCTACAACTTTTCATAGGATACAGTACAGATAATTGAACCAACTTTGTTGCATGACCTTCTTGATTAAATTATCTTTCCATTGGTTTATAATTTTATGGTACTACTCCCCCCATCAAACCTCAAGAATACACTTTTCCCAAAAGGTTTCCACAATTTTGGTCACAACTGTACTTCAGAATCGCAGAGATGGACGCTAAGGAGGAACAAACTGGAATTTCTCTCCCCCGTCTTACAGATTTCCAACGGGTTTTCTACCATCTGCAGGTCCTGCTTTGGGTGTTCTGTTGGGAGAATAAAAATAATTCAGATTCTTTCACGATGGGTAGCTTGGCTTCGCTGATTCCCAGGTCGTGTCACGGACAATATGGTGCTCTTTGCCGCATTAGAAACCTTCAGTGCAAAAGAATCCCTTAAATCCACAAATTAAGACCCATTTCTCCCCATCTCTAAACATGATAGATGCAACGTTTCAACCTTAAATTAAAAAAAACCCTCGGTTTTGTCCAGTCTGGGGAAAAACAGCCACAATCCAGAAGGAGTTCCTTTGCAGCGCTTGTCCTGGGAACTTTCTCAGCTCCAACCAGGAGAATTTGACACGTTTCCAAAATGGATTGAGTTAACTTGCCTTCCACAAGCCTCGGGTGCCTTCCTTTCGATAAATATTCATGAAGTTCCCAAGCATTCCACCACCAGCTACGAGGCTTCCTTGAACCTGCATCCTGATCTGGAATTTATCGGGGATAGGAAAGAAGAAAAGGGAACAGAACCGAAAAGGTGTCACCTACGGATCGGGCTGCCGTTTTCCCGTGATGAAATGAGGGCATCAATCAAAACTGCCTTGCTGACATCCCTTGGGCTCAGATGTAACCCTAAACCAGAGATGGGCAGCTTAATTTCAAAGGGCATCTTTCAGAAACCATGTAGGTCTCTTGCCCTTTTTCGGGGGGGGGGGTGGAGGGAAGAGTGAGAATATGTTCCAACCCCCCCCCCCACACACAGAGAGACAGGAAAAGAACATGCTTGTTCTGCCATCTTTTGGCTACGGATCCACTTACTCCTCGCCTTAGTCCTGTCTAAGATGGGAACCCGTGAGATTCCAGAAGAAAACTTGCCCCTTCTGTATAATGTGTTTTACACCCAACATTTTTTGGGGGGGAAGCAACCTTTCTCACTGGCTGGAAAGGAAAAGGCAATACGAAGACGCTGCCAGGCATCGATCTGATTCCAAAGGAAACGCTGAGCGGAATATAAAAGGCAAAATTCACCTCCAAAATGTAAAACGCTTAAAGAATGAGCATAAATGGAAAGGCAGTAGGGTCTAGTGGTTAAAGCAGCAGGCTAGGAACCAGGAGACTGGGAGTTCTAGTCCCACCTTAGGCACGAAAGCCAGCTGGGTGACTTTGGGCCAATCACCAGGAGACTGGGAGTTCTAGTCCCGCCTAAGGCAGGAAAACCAACTGAGTGACTTTGGGCCAATCACCAGGAGACTGGGAGTTCTAGTCCCGCCTAAGGCAGGAAAACCAACTGAGTGACTTTGGGCCAATCACCAGGAGACTAGGAGTTCTAGTCCTGCCTAAGGCATGAAAGCCAGCTGGGTGACTTTGGGCCAATCACCAGGAGACTGGGAGTTCTAGTCCCACCTTTGGCATGAAAACCAGCTGGGTGACTTTGGGCCAATCACCAGGAGACTGGGAGTTCTAATCCCGCCTAAGGCATGAAAGCCAGCTGGGTGACTTTGGGCCAATCACCAGGAGACTAGGAGTTCTAGTCTCACCTTAGGCATGAAAGCCAGCTGGGTGACTTTGGGCCAGTCACCAGGAGACTGGGAGTTCTAGTCCTGTCTAAGGCACGAAAGCCAGCTGGATAACTCTGGGCCAATCACTAGGAGATTGTGAGTTCTAGTCCCACCTTAGGCATGAAAGCCAGCTGGGTGACTTTGGGCCAATCACTAGGAGATTGTGAGTTCTAGTCCCATCTTAGGCATGAAAGCCAACTGGCTTTGGGCCAATCACCAGGAGATGGTGAGTTCTAGTCCCACCTTAGGCATGAAAGCTGTCTGGATAACTTTGGGCTAATCACCACAGGGCTGGGAGTTCTAGTCCCTCCTTAGGCATGAAAGCCAGCTGGATAACTCTGGGCCAATCATCAGGAGACTGGGAGTTCTAGTGCCTGGCTGAGGAATTCTGGGAGTTGAAGTCCACAAGTCATAAAAGGGCCAGGTTGGAAGACCCCTGGGCTAGTTTATACTATTATGGAGAAGTAAAAAGTTGATGCTTCTAAGGTTAAGGCTTCATTCTACTGCAACAGAGGGAGCCAGAAGTCAATGCCTTGTCTTTTCCCCTCTTCCCCTCCTCCCTTTCCATTATTATTATTATTATTATTATTATTATTATTATTATTATTATTATTATTATTATTATTATTAAAATTTATATGCCGCCCTTCTCCTAAGACCCAGGGCGGCTCACAACAACAATACAATAAAAATTTAAAAATTAATTGCATTCACCCAACACACAAACACAATCAGCTCACAGACACTGATGGAGTGTATCCTATTATTGGCTTTTCTACTTTTGTATTTTATTCTACAATATAGTAAAATGTTGTTGTTGTTGTTTTAAAAAAAAAGAATGCTGGAGGCCCTTTTTAAGCAATGCATTGACTTCACAGCTGGTATAATAGGAAGCCAGAGGAATGAAAATATAGCCCGGGTCTTAAATTAGAGACTATTAACACACTCAGCTATTTTTTTCTTGTGACACTGCTGTAGGAGGTTTTATTTCCCTACGATGACCGCCAGCCGAGGGTTCCCTTGGGGATTTATTAACAGCACCAGAAAAAGAGAGAAAAGGCAGCTGGTGAATTTAAAATGCCTTCTCTGGCTTAACCACGTGAAACAGATTCCAGTTAGCAAATGGACGTTAAACTGAGGACTTCCTGTTAAGTTGCTAAGTGGAGGACTTCCTTCCTGAACAGGAAGTCCTCTACTTACAAACCCAGCATTTCTGCTGCTAAGCGAGACAGTCATTTTGGCCCATTTTACCACTGGCCTTGCCACAGCTGTTCCGTGAATCCCTGCAGTTGTTAAATGAGTCACCCGGCTGTTAAGTGAATCTGGCTCCCCCTCCCCCCATTGACGCCGCTGGTCAGGTCGCGAAATGGGACCCCCACGGGACATTGTGACCGTCATAAATGTGAGCCACAGTTGCCCAGCCTCTGAATTTTGAACACGTGACCCGTGGGGGATGCCGCAACGGTCGCTAAGTGTGAAAAATGGTCAAAAGTCACTTTGTTCAGGGCCGTTGCCATTCCAAATGGTCACTAAGTGAGTCGAGGACAACCTGTATAGAGAAAGTCCTGACTGCTGCGCCACACGTAAAAAGGACCAAGGCTGCTTTATGGGGAGATACAATTAGGTGGAATAATTAATATTGGATTCCACGAGATAGAGGTAGGACCATTAACCAGTGGAACAGCTTGCCACCAGAAGTTGTGGGTGCTCCATCACTGGAGGTTTTTAAGAAGAAACTGGACAGCCACCTGTCTGAGATGGTCTAGGGTCTCCTGCCTGGGCAGGGGGCTGGACTAGAAGACCTCCGAGGTCCCTTCCAGCTCTATTCTGATTGTGATGCTGGGTTCCACTTTAATAGGAAGTGATATTTCTCCTTACTCGGAGCAGAGATGAAATTAGGGAGTCCTTGGTGCTCTCTGAGGTCAAGAGACGACATTTTACAGCATCCGACAAGACTATGGGTTCTGCCTCCCAAAGATATTTCAATCTACCCGTCCATCAGCCTGGGGGGGGAGCTTTTGACCCCCTCGGAAAAGGTCCGCAACTTGGGCGTCCTCCTCGATCCACAGCTAAATTTGGAACATCATTTTTCGGCTGTGGCGAGGAGGACATTTGCCCAGGTTCGCCTGGTGCACCAGTTGCGGCCCTATTTGGACCGGGAGTCTCTTCTCACAGTCACTCATGCCCTTATCACCTCGAGGTTCGACTACTGCAATGCTCTCTACATGGGGCTACCTTTGAAAAATGTTCGGAGACTTCAGGTAATGCAGAATGCAGCCGCGCGAGCAGTGTTGGGCCTGCCCAGAAACCGTCTGCTGCCCCATGAATCCCAGCGGCCGGTTCGGGCCCACAGAGTCGGCCTTCTCCAGGTCCCGTCAGCCAGACAGTGTCGCCTGGCGGGGCCTAGGGGAAGAGCCTTCTCTGTTGCGGCCCCGGCCCTCTGGAATCAACTCCCCCCGGAGATCCGTATTGCCCCCACCCTCTCCGCCTTTCGTAAATTGCTTAAAACACACCTCTGCCGGCAGGCCTGGGGCAGTTGACATCTTGCTCCTAGCCAGTATATGTTTGTGTGTATGTTTGTAGGACGATTGGTTTTTTTTCCTTTTAAATTAGGGGTTTTATATATATGTATTTTTAATTGTTGATTTCTATTATGTTGTGAGCCGCCCTGAGTTCTCCGGAATAGGGCAGCATAGAAGTCAAATAAATAAATAAATAAATAAATAAATCCATCGGTCAACCGATGGGGCAGGGTCTCCTCCCCCCCTTACTTCTTGGGCCAAAATCTGAGCCACGTCTGGAACCTCCGTGTCATTCCAGAGAGGTGACTCAGAAAGAGGGAATGGTTGAGGATATCAAATGCCAGAGGGTGGTATTTAAGAACGAGCTTAGCTATTTGCCCCTTGTGAGGTCCTGAGAAAACGCTGAGGCTGGCTGGCCTTTAACGGCAGGCTGACAATTCCTACACAGGTAGTCCTCCACTGAGCCCAAACTTTCCCTTGTTAAAGGAGACATCTGTAGAGTGAGTTTTGCCCCATTTTACGACCTCCCTTGCCACAGTTCTTGAGTGAATCGCTGCAGTTGGTCCATTAGTAACACAGTTGTCAAGTAAATCTGGCTTTCCCCATGGGAAAAAAAATCACGTGACTTTGGGACCACAGCAACGGTCGTAAGTATGAACCAGTGGCCAAGCTTCTGAATTTTGATCACGTGATCCTGGGGAATGCTGCAACGGTCGCTAAGTGTGCAACGCGGTCGTTAAGTCCCTTTTTTCTGTGACCTTGTAACTTTGAACCGTTACTAAACGAACTGCGGTTCAGTCGAAGTCAGAATCCCCAACCCCCTTGGGTTCATTACGTCAAAAGCAGATTTGGTTTTGTGTTTTATATCTCACAAGTTTTCTGGTTACTCCAAAAATTCGCCCTCAGCTTTACCTGCCTGCTGCTTTCTCTGAAACATCGTTGGCCCTTTGGATGCAAAATGAGACAGAAGGCTAAAAACTCACCTTCAGGACATCAGTGGGGTTAGCAATGGAAGAGGAAATGACCCCAGACAGGACCCCACAGAATACACTGACAGCCAACGTTTCATCTGTTTCAGGAGGGAAAAAAAAATATATTGTTACACTCAAAATTCATCTTTGGAGGTCCGAACCAGTTCTGATGAGGGTATCTTTTGCCTTTATGGCAATGGGCCAGGATACGTGCGGGACCGTCTTCTGCCTCATGAATCCCAGCGACCGGTTAGGGCGCATAGGGTTGGCCTCCTACGGGTCCCGTCTGTCAGACAGTGTCATCTGGTGGGCCCTAGGGCTAGGGCCTTGTCCATTGCTGCCCCAGCCCTCTGGAACCAGCTTTCCTCAGAGGTTCGTACTGCTTCCTCCCTCCTAGCTTTCCGAAAACTGTTAAAAACTCATTTATGCAAACAGGTTTGGGGCATGTGAGCTGTGCTCTGCCCCTGGGCCTTTGACTGTGTTTGTGTGGGATATGAGTGGAATAAATTATCTAGTTTTATATTGTAAATTTGTATTTTTAATTTATTATGTTATATTTGTTATACTTATATTCTTGTTGTGAGCCGCCCTGAGTCTTGGGAGAAGGGTGGCATATAAGTTTAATAAATAAATAAATAATAAATAAATAAATAAATAAATCTTGGCGACGTTTCGACGAGGTCCCACTCATCATCTTCAGGCTGGGGTCTTCGGCCTCGTGCTTATGCGAGCAAAGTGTGATCGGAGCTGCCGTCTCTCTCTATATATTGGTGGGGGTGTGTGGAGTGCTGGCTTAGTTGCTGTAGGTGGACTGGTTGGCTGTGTAGGAGTTATTGTTTGTGGATTGTTTGGCTGTTTCCACAAACAATAACTCCTACACAGCCAACCTCAGCCTGAAGATGACGAGTGGGACCTCATCGAAACGTCACCAAGATACTCTCAATCTTACATGGGAAAAGACCCGAATACACCAAGACATGCATACCTATACCCGTGAAAATCTACGAAAATATGTATGTATGTATGTATGTATGTATGTATGTATGTATGTATGTATGTATGTATGTATGTATTTTATTGGATTTTATAGGGATGGGGAGGGAATGAAATAGGTAGGGATATAACATAGGGTAAAGAACAAGGATTAAACCAAAGATAGGGATAGGTACAATAGTGGGGTTACCCCCAACAATAAATTGACGCTTTAGCAAGCAGACTACCATCCAGGTGTACATGTTAAATGTCCGTAGTTAATATAATACTAAACAGCTATGTTAAATAGATTTATCACTAATAATAAGAATGAGAAATTAACCAATACACATCATTCTTTCTACAAATAACAATAATTAATGTACTATTAATAATATATTACTAATTGAATATAATTACTTATAAGTACCGATATACTGCTTATTAATTATAATTACTTATAGGTAAAATCGGAAATATAAGAGTATTCACAGCAATCAGATAACATAAAAGTTGAATAAAAAGTATCATTTATCCCCTTTAATTTCATAACTTTTTCTCATTCTCTCGTGTTGCTAACCATTGACAGAATTTCCCCCATGTTTTAAAATAAATTGTGTCTTCTTTCTCTTTGATTTCTAAAGTTAGTCTATCCATTTCTGCACATTCCAATATTTTAGTAATAATAATGGGGTCAGGTGGTAGCGTTTCATTTTTCCAAAACTGGGCAAATACTATTCTCGCAGCTGTGAACACAGGTAATATTAGGTATTCATTCCCCTTTCCCATCATTAGATCCCCGTATTCCTAGTTAGAAACAGTTCGGGTTTAAATTCTATCCGTTTTCTTGGCGACATTTGTTTGAAGTGTCTTAGTACAGCTGAGCCCCGCATCGCAACTCTCCGAGCTCCCTTCGCCCTCTGGCTCTAACCAGCCTTTGCTCTAAGACAGGGGTTCTCAACCTTGGCAACTTTAAGACTTGTGGACTTCAACTCCCAGAATTCCTCAGCCAGCTTTGCTGGCTGAGGAATTCTGGGAGTTGAAGTCCACAAGTCTTAAAGTTGCCAAGGTTGAGAACCCCTGCTCTAAGAAATGCAGCTCAAATTATCTGGGAGAATTATTCTTCTTTACCTTCTGGTCGTTCGATAAATATTCTTTTCAAGCTCTGATAAGTGCCTATTTTGATGGTTCCGTAAGAAGCTTGGCGTAACATAGCCGGGGCGATGCTGCAAGAAGGGGGGGAAAAAAGGGCATAAAATCAGAGGTCTGACTGTCCTGCAGTCTTCTAAGCAGATAATGCGCGAGGTGAGCCATCCCAAGGGTGCTTTGTTTTTGTTTTTTCAGGAGGCAACTGGACGTTCTTGTTTTTCTTCGAAGACTTCTTGCTTCTCCTCCAAGAAGCTTCTTCAGCTCTACAAAGCCACCAAGCTGAAGAAGCTTCTTAGAAGAGAAGAGGAACATTTTCAAAGAGAAAAAAAGAAGAAGGTCCAGTGGCCTCCTGGAAAAGCATCTTTGGGAGAAACATGACCTGCATGATGGAGAATCTCCATAGACATGGAGGGGAGGAAGTTACGACCACCTTGGTTTCAGCAAAAGTGCTCAGGGTCTCCAAGGATGGTTGACTACCAGCACAAATAAACTGAGACTTATATTGGTTTATTTGGTACCCTTGATATCGTCTTGGTCATTGTTTGGACTAGGGCAGGGGTAGGCAACCTTGACTCTTTTATGACTGGTGGACTTCAACTCCCAGAATTCCTGAGCCAGCATGGGGAAACTTTGGCCCCTTCATGACTTGTGGACTTCAACTCCCAGAATTCCTGAGCCAACATGGGAGAAACTTTGGCCCCTTCATGACTGGTGGACTGTGGCCCCCCTCATGACTGGTGGACTTCAACTCCCAGAATTCCTGAGCCAGCATGGGGGAACTATGGCCCCCTCATGACTGGTGGACTTCAACTCCCAGAATTCCTCAGCCAGCATGAGGGAACTGTGGCCCCTTCATGACTGGTGGACTTCAACTCCCAGAATTCCTCAGCCAGCATGGGGAAACTTTGGCCCCTTCATGACTGGTGGACTTCAACTCCCAGAATTCCTCAGCCAGCATGGGGAAACTTTGGCCCCTTCATGACTGGTGGACTTCAACTCCCAGAATTCCTGAGCCAGCATGGTTCAGCATGGAAACCTCTCCCTTTCCCCTCAGCATGGCTGGCTCGGGAATTCTGGGAGTTGAAGTCCACCAGTCATAAAAGAGCCAAGGTTGCCTACTCCTGTCCTACATCCTCCTGTTCCAAGCGGTGAGTCTCCTAGTCCAGGGGTAGGCAATCTTGGCTATTTTGTGACTCATGGACTTCAACTCCCAGAATTCCTGAGCCAGCATGGAGGAACTTTGGCCCCCTCATGACTGGTGGACTTCAACTCCCAGAATTCCTGAGCCAGCATGGAGGAACTTTGGCCCCCTCATGACTGGTGGACTTCAACTCCCAGAATTCCTGAGCCAGCATGGAGGAACTTTGGCCCCCTCATGACTGGTGGACTTCAACTCCCAGAATTCCTGAGCCAACATGGGGGAACTATGGCCCCCTCGTGGCTTGTGGACTTCAACTCCCAGAATTCCTCAGCCAGCCTGGCTCAGCTTGGAAACCTCTCCCTTTCCTTTCAGCGTGGCTGGCTCAGGAATTCTGGGAGTTGAAGTCCACCAGTCATAAAAGAGCCCAGGTTTCTTGGCAAGGTTTTTCCAAAATGATGTGTCCTTCTCCTCCTTTTCTTCTGCAAGATAATAATTGACCCCAAGTCACCCAGTTGATTTCATGTCTAAGGCAAGACTAGAACTCACAGTCTCCTGATTTCTTGTATGGGGTCTTCAGCACTACACCAAACTGGCTCCCTTCTATCCACTACTACTGGTTGAATTAGCTATTGCTGGAAAAAAGTTCTCGGCTAGGAAGATGGACTTCTATCAACTTAGACGAAAGTTTGACTCCCAGGGGAAGTCATGAAGAATCTACAAATGCACAAATCACCAGCAGTTGTGTGCAAAGCAGGAGCGACGGGAATGCACTTTTTCCAAAAGATTTGATTTCAGAACTTTGGGCTTTGATGTTCCGGAAGAAAAAAAATAGAGAATGCCAAGCTTTTTAAAGAATTGTTCAGGACATTCCTAACCAATCTGATTGGGATTGTATTGCACGTGTGTGTGTGTGTGTGTTTGTGTAAAAGCACACAACAGGGGGGAAAGATTTAGAACAGCCCACACTTGAAAAGCAGTGGTCGCACCTAAAAAGGTGCACAATTTTGTTTACAATCCAGCAGCCTTTTCCCTCAAGAGGAAATGCCAGGTTAATGCAAATTAGCCCATTCAGAAAATAAGCTAGGACGTGACTCAGAATTAGGTCCAAAATTTAGGCCTAAGATCATCTAAAACCCCAGTTTGGGATACTGGTTAAGGCATCACATTGGAAAGCAGGAGACTTGGACCAGTCATTTTCTCTCAGCCCTAAGAAGGAAGCAATGGCAAACCACTTCTGGAAAAAACTTGCCATGAAATTTGCAAAGATTTGTCTAGACAGTCTCCAAAAACTGGATACGATTAAATAGACAAGAACTAAAAATATAGTATGTTACACACATGTCTGTCACCCAACTATTTAAGTACAAAGAAACACATTTGCACATTTCAGCAACCCACAGAACAGTCAAGATTAGAAATCTTACCCAGAGTATAAGGCCTTCAATCCTTCTTCCCTGAATATTTTCACTAAAGCATGAACCATCCCACGATAACGAATTTCTTTATGCTTCACATCGTTTTTTTGACCTTGTACCTGCAGGCGCGTTTTTGTCAGATCAATTGGGAAAGTACCTACGTGCCCAAGAAAAAAACTGATCAGTTCATGAATTATAAATTTACAGAAATATATACATTCCAGAATGAAGCAAACTTAAGTTTCCAACATAAATTGGGCAGAATATACATTCTGTGTTTCTGCGTGTGTCTGTTCGTGTGTGGTGCACAAGGAGGCCTTAAATTTTTAAAAACAGCTAATTTCATTAAAAATAACTATATACATTTTTTATCAAACCTTTCAACTTATCTATAACAATTCATATTTTAATCTGCTGGTCCACATTTTGCTGTCTATTAGAATATCTGAATATTATTATTGTATACATGCCACATTTTTGTTCAAAGCACTATGAATAACTAAAGTGTGAAATAAAAAAAAAAACCTCTTAGCAACACAATAACAGTACAAGTTAAGATAATAACTCAAATGCTGTTGAATGAAAAATAAGGAGCCACAATTGCATTCCACAGGCTGGGAGCAAGCTTCAGATAATAGTAAAGTACATTCCTAGCAAGATATAATAATATTTCTGGCAGCTTTTGCAAACATCTAGTTACGCTGCAGACGTAAGAGCTAAAGTATTAATTTCCTGCTTTTTAAAAACAAAACAAAACTGGATACTTCTTCACTTTTTCCTTTCCCCAATTTATACTGTATCAAAGTTCAGCCACAATGTAGATTTATTTCGAGAGAAACATAGTTTTAAAGAAGGAAAAATCTCCTTTTCTCCAAAAAGCAAAGCAAAGAAGTCTTCCTTTTTAAATTCCTTTTTTAAAATTCAAAATATATAGCTTGGCTTGTTTCAAGCAGGCCTCAGAGTCAAATTCCTGGAATTAAAAAGGAAGGAAGTGCATTTACGAGTAGGCCCCTGAATGAAAGTAGTTAATTCACCCTTGATCAAGTTATACTTCTATTTTAAGGTGGCCATCGCGTGGCTTCTTTTGCAATGTAAAACGCCTATGCTTTTAAAATAAGATTTATCTCCAGGAAACCTTAATAATAAGACCACGTTTCGTGACCCAGCTAAGTACTTTCATCCATGGTTTGCAAGCAAAACCCCAGCTTCCAACTTCCTCTTCAAGATTGACGAAAAAGCTATTGGATATTTCGCTCATTCCAAAACAGAACTGAAAACCTGTCGCCTTTTTGTTTAAAAAATAAAATAAAATAGGGAAATGGGCACAAGGCAGGCGGTCCTCCACTTACAACACAGTTCATTTCGTGACCGTTCCGATTTACAACGTCACTGAAAATGGTGACTTGCATCTGTTTTTCTCACACGGACAACCGTTGTAGCCTCCGGGTGGCCACGCGACCAGAATTCAGACGCTTGGCGACTGACTCACACTTACGACGGTCACAGGGTCCTGGGGGAGGGGCAGGGGATCCCCTTTTGTGATCTTCCGACAAGCCAAGTCAACGGGGAAGCCCGATTCACTTAACAACCGGGTCACTAACTTATCAACTGCAGTGAAGAAGTGTGGCGAGAAAAGAGTTGTAAAATGGGGGGAAAAACCCACTTAACAAATGTTTCACTTAGCCACAGACTTTTCCGGCTCGCTTGTGGTTGTAAGCTGAGGACTACTTGAAATATTTTTTTTTAATGAACAGGTGGCAACAGCATTAAATTGGGTTATGCCCCCCCCCTCTGTAAGAGTCCAGGCTCTGCCACGCTTAGTTAGAGATCTTGCAAAGATTTTAATGCCAAGGCACGTTGGGCTGCACGGGTCATTTCCAAGTTAATGAAGTAACTGCGCTGGGCAGTTTTTTAAATGAGCAGCAAATCCTTCACCTTATTATTTCAGGGTTCAGATACCCACCACATTCTGCAGTGATGGAAGCCAGACCTCCGTACACAAACGGCTTCCAGTTCAAAGCCGCCATACTCCTCCGTGTTTCTTCCCTCTGCAAGGCAATAAAGCAACACACCTGGAACTAAGGAGAAGTTTCCTGACAGTGAGAACAATTCACAAGTGGAACAGCCTGCCTCCAGAAGCTGTGGGTGCTCCAACATTGGAAGTTTTTAAGAAGGGACGGACAGCCATTTGTCTGAAATGGCACAGGGTTTCCTGCCTGAGCAGGGGGTTGGACTAGATGACCTCCAAGGTCCCTTCCAAATCTGTTATTCTATTCTTTTCTGTTCTGTTCCCCATTCCATTCTGTTCTAATTCTAATTCTACAATATTGTGTTGTGTTCTATTCTATTCTAATTCTACAGTATTGCGTTGTGTTGTGTTCTAGTCTAATTCTACAGTATTGTGTTGTGTTCTATTCTTTTCTGTTCTATGCTATTCTATAGTATTGTGTTGTATTCTACTCTATTCTGTATTTTTATTCCATTCCATTCCATTCCATTCCATTCCACTATTCTATTCTATTCTATTCTATTCTATTCTAATTCCATTCTATTCCATTCCACAATCTATTCTATTCTATTCTATTCTGTTCTGTTCTATATTCCAATATCTATTCTATTCTGTTCTGTTCTGTTCTATTCTATATTCCAATATCTATTCTATTCTATTCTATATTCCAATATCTATTCTATTCTATATTCCAATATCTATTCTATTCCATTCCATTCCATTCTATTCTAATTCTGTATTTCTCTTCTCTTCTCTTCCATTCTTAAACACATCTTCCTGATAGGGCCGGGAGGGGCCCAGGTACAGCCCTCCACCCCCAGCCCCTTTAAACACGCCCAAAGTAGGTGGTAATCCTCGACTTACTATAGTTCCTTTAGTGACCGTTCAAAATGACCACCGCACTGGAAAAGAGAGAGTTGTGACCATTTTTCACACTTACAACCGTTGCATCATCCCCACGGTCACGTGATCAAAATTCAGAGGCTTGGCCACTGGCATGTACTTATGACGGTTGCAGAGTCCCGGGGGGGGGTCACGTGATCCCCTTTTGCAGCCTTCTGACGAGCAAAGTCCACGGGGGAGCCAGATTCATTTAAGAACCGTGCTACTGACTTAACAACTGACGCGATTTACTTAACAACCCTGGCAAGGACGGTCATAAAATGGGGCAAAGCTCATTTAACAAACGTCTCGCTCAGCGACAAGAAATTTTGAGCTCAGTTGTGGTTGAAGTCTACTATACTTCCCTGAGATTCAGCAGCAAAAAGGCTGAATTTGAGAAGGCTATTTTTTTTTTTCATCATTTTCGCCCCAATGGTGGGAAAAATCCAGGTGTTTTATTTAAACCTCACCAAGGCTGGACAGATTTCTGCAACCTCTGGAAAACTCTTAGCTCAGCTGGTGGTGGCAACTGGTTGGCCTTGACTGGGCCTCAGAGCAAAACATAAAATCAGCCAGGTTAGTAGCAGGCTGGGAGACCATTAAGGCAGTGTTTCTCAACCTTGACCATTTTAAGGCATGTGGACTTCAACTCCCAGAATTCCACAGCCAGCTTTGCTGGCTGTGGAATTCTGGGAGTTGAAGTCCACATGCCTTAAAATGGTCAAGGTTGAGAAACACTGCCTTAAGGGATCAGCTAAACTGGGAAGTTAATTGGGTTCGAATTAAGGGGATAATAGCCAGCAACTTAAATGACAGAATAACAAGAGTTGGAAGGGACCTGAAGAGGTTTTCTAGTCCAACCCCCTGCTCAAACAGGAGACCAGGCACCATTTCACACAACTTCAGTGCTGCTGGCAGAAAAACATCGCAAAGTCCTGAAATAACCTGGCTACAAGGACATTTTCCTGAACCCCCCAAAATGTGACTAAAACGGGAAAAGTGAACCAGAAAAATGGCTCCCTCCGACAATCACATTTCAATGCATTATTTTCTGATTCTAAAACTTAACTGCCGGGTAATTTTGTTTAGGCTTTACAAAAAAAAACCAAAACTGAAATTGAATGATCAGTTTTCTTTCTTTTGACCCCTCTTTCTCCTGCAAATGTAGGACTGCTGACAGTGAAAACAATTAAATCGGTGGAACAGCTTGCCCTCCAGAAGCTGTGAGTGCACCAACACTGGAGCTTTTCAAGTAGAGACCAGCCAGCCATTTGTCTAAAATGGTATATAGGGTTTCCTGCCTGGGCAAGGGGTTGGACTAGATGACCTCCAGGGTCCCTTCCAACTCTTGGTTATTCTGAATTGCTTGCCTCCAGAAGTTGTGAATGCTCCAACACTGAAGGTTTTCAAGACGAGACTGGCCAGCCATTTGTCTGAAATGCTATAGGGCAGGGGTAGGCAACCTTGGCTCTTTTATGACTTCAACTCCCAGAATTCCTGACCCAGCATGGGGGAACTGTGGCCCCCTCATGACTGGTGGACTTCAACTCCCAGAATTCCTGAGCCAGCATGGGGAAACTATGGCCCCCTCATGGCTTGTGGACTTCAACTCCCAGAATTCCTGAGCCAGCATGGGGGAACTATGGCCCCCTCATGATTGGTGGACTTCAATTCCCAGAATTCCTGAGCCAGCATGGGGGAACTATGGCCCCCTCATGACTCGTGGACTTCAACTCCCAGAATTCCTGAGGCAACATGGGGGAACTATGGCCCCTTCATGACTGGTGGACTTCAACTCCCAGAATTCCTGAGCCAGCCTGGCTCAGCTTGGAAACCTCTCCCTTTCCTTTCAGCGTGGCTGGCTCAGGAATTCTGGGAGTTGAAGTCCACCAGTCACAAAAGAGCCAAGGTGGCCTACTCCTGGTATAGGATCTCCAGCCTGAGCAGGGGGTTGGACTAGAAGACCTCCAGGGTCCCTCCCAACTGTTATTCCGTATTCTATTTTGTATGCTGCGTTCTCTTTTTCTGTTGCTGTTCCTAAAAAAAAGAAAAAAGGCACTGTCCTGGGAAACGTTTCCGGGGTCACACCCCTCTGAGAACAACCAGCGGGGAAAAGATTAGGTTAGCTCTTTTCACAACCAGTGTGTGACCTTTACCCTTCCTCCTGACAGCTTTTGATCACGCAGTGCCCACCCGGCTCTCTCCGAAATATTTCTCTTGATCCTCACCTCCTGCAGCCCCCTGTTCACTCCACCCCTTTCCCATTGCTGCAACTTTCTCTTCCAGCCCCCATTTGCAAAGCCCAGGTCAAGGAGAAGTAACCCAGCCCCCAGGCGTTTGCATTTATGATTGTGGGATCACGTGCAACTAGTTGGGGGGAGGGTTTGCACAACACACACAGTGCAAGCCAAACAAACCACATTCCCCCTTATTCCTAGCCCTGCCTTATTTTCGTATCGGCCACCCAATCTCAGCTAACGTCACTATCTTCTGTTCATTAAAAGACAGAAAAAACTCCCCATGAGTCAATTTTAATCTTTATATGAGATCAGTCTAGGCTCACGGTTAAAGTGACCCCACATCCTTTATTTTAAAGGACACTCCTTTATTTAAAAAAAAAAACCACACTTGTCCTTTAGCTGTAGTTCTTTTTTCAAAAACTTATCTTTGTCCTTTATTTTGGTCATTTTTTTCCCCAATTTATTACAGCCAAAGCCAAAGGCCACACATAAATCAAATATTTTTTGGGTCATTTAACTTTTTAATGCACCAATGGCACCACTTAAGGCACAGTGTTTTTTTTCTTCTTCACATTCCGGGGAAAAATATGGAAATGGAATTATCATTTTAACGTAAGCTTACATATACTCTTTGAGTTTAGATATTTGTATCAGGATGTGCACTTTTTCTTGGTTTTCCTCTTTAATTTTCTTTTTTAAAGCAAAGTTCTAAATACAAGCAAGTATTACTATTTTTTTAACCTTGTAGAATCTTTTCAGATTTGTCCTTTAATTCCCCCCCCCCCACAAGAAAATACAGCTGGTGTCTTTGGAAAATTTCTTCTGGAATATAAAATGCCTCTATGATTATATTGATGGTCTTCAATTCATGCCTAATGTTCTTTTCCAGAATACTTCATGGACCCGTCTATTTTTATCCAACTATGCCTGCCATCTGACAATGAGCTTAACCATATCAGTAAAAGACTTAAAGTCATCAAACCATAAACCCTGTTAGGGTTAAGCTTGGTTTAGTTCTTTAGAGGCTTAGCTGGTTTGGTTACTTTATTGTTTCAGAGTGCTCTGTGAACCCCCTTTTCTTATAAAATAAACCAAATATTCTTGGCATACCCCAAAAGACATTTAAGCACAAATCAAAAGCAAACTTTGTTAATTAAGTCAGACTGGATTTCTGGTGAACAGCACAATCCCAGAAGCCTCCAGAAGCTATGAACACTGGAAGCTTTTAAGAAGAGACTGGACAGTCATTTGTTTGAAATGGTATAGGGTCTCCTGCCTGAGCAGGGGGTTGGACTAGATGACCTCCAAGGTCCCTTCTGAGTGTTATTCTGTTATACTTTTTTTCCTTCCTTCCTTCCTTCCTTCCTTCCTCCCCTCCCTCCCTCCCTTCTCCAACACTAGAAGTTTTTAAGAAGAGACTGGACAGCCATTTGTCTGAAATGGTACTATAGGGTTTCCTGCCTGAGCAGGGGGTTGGACTAGATGACCTCCAAAGATCCCTTCCCCAAGATTTAAGTTGTTAAAGGAGACATCTGTCACGTGGGGTTCTGCCCCATTTGAGGATCTTTCTGGCCACAATTCTCAAGTCAACCACTCCCCCCCTTAAGTTAGGAACACCGACGTTAAGCGAATCTGGCTTCCTCCTGGGCCGAAGGTCACAAAAAGAGGATCGCAGCCCCGGAGGAGGGGAGGGGAGGGGGGACGCCGCAACCGTCCTAAATAAAGTCCACGCCAGTTGCCCAGCCTCTGAATTTGCTCATAGTCACAAATATGAAAAAAAAAGGCTCCTAAGTCCTCCTCCCCCCCCCCCCAGCTCGGTCACGAACGACTAAACTGAATGGACGGGAAGGCGGGGACGCTTGCGGGAGGGCGCTTTGGCGCGTCCCAGGGATCTCCTCGTGGTCTCCCATCCCCTCCCCAGCTCACCTTTTCCCCCAGCCAGCGCAAGAGCCAGGTGTAGCTCAGCATACGGGCCAGGTGTCACCTCCGCTCGCCTCCCCGTCCGGGCTGCTGCCGGCCAAGGCGGAGACCAGGCAGGCGGCTCCCGAGGGCGGCGGGGAGGCGGCCAGGCCGGGAGCCAGCCGGGGCGCGGGGCGGGGCGGCCGGGAAGGGCCGGGAAGAGACGCGCCCTCCGGCAGGTGGGGCGGGTTTTGCAAGCGGGCGCCCGCGGGCGCCGCTGCTGCCTCCCCGGCGGGGGCTTGGAGAAAGGCTCCCCCCCTCCCGCCCCCAGCCTCAAGGCGCAGCCCCCCGCCCCGCAGAAGCGGCCCCGGGAGCCCCAGCGGGCAACGCCCAGGAGAGGGGAAGGCCAGCCGGGAAGGGGCCGGAGGGAGCCGGCCTGGGAGCGGGGTCCCGGTACCTGCAGAGCCGCCTGTACCTTGCCTCCCGGAGGCGGAGGGGCTGAAAGAGTCCGGAGGGAAAGAAAGGAGGGAGTATGTTCGTGCGTGTGTGTGTTTGTGTGTGTGTGTGTGTGTGTGTGTGTGAGAGAGAGAGAGAGAGAGGAAAAGAAAGAGGAAGAGAGAGGAGACAGAAAGAGAAAGAGACAAAGAGAAAGAAAAAAAAGGCACAGAGACAGAAAGAGAAAGAAAAAAGAGAAAAAGGCAGAGAAAGAAAAAGACAGAGAGAAACTAAAAGAGAAAGAAAAAAGACGAAGAGAGACAGAAAGAAAGAGAAAAGAAAGAAAAAGAGGCAGAGAAAGAAAAAGACAGAGACAAACTAAAAGAGAAAGAAAAAAGACGAAGACAGAAAGAGAAAAGAAAAAGACAGAAAGAAAAAGACCAAGAGAAACTAAAAGAGAAAGGAAAAAGAGAGAGACAGAAAGAGAAAGAAAAGAGAGAGAAAGAGAAATTGACAAAGGAACAAAAAAGAGAAAGAGAGAGACAGACAGACAGAAAGAGAAAGAGATGGCGAGAAAATGGGAATCTCCAGCAGCGCTGAAGTAACAACAGTTTATTTTTCCAATGTTGTCCTTACCTCCCAAAGTTCCTCCTATCCAATCATGATGATATTTTTGGAGAGCCCGTAAAAATCCAGCTTTTCTGGGAAAGATCAGTCAGATGAGGATACCCCCTGCAAATTAAATGCATAATTATACATAAACATTTAGGATCCTATACGTTTGTGTTCCCTTTATTTTTTTGAGCAGTATATTTACTACCACATCGTTCCAAGATTTTCAGGGGAGACTTGAGAGAGACAGAGAGAGACAAAGACAGAAAGAGAGAGAAAAGAGAGAGACAGGGAGAAAGAGAGAGAGAGAAAAGAGAGAGAGAGAGAGAGAGAGAAAGAAAGAAAAGACAGAGAGACAGAAAGAAAGAGAAAAGAGAGAAGTGAAAGAAACAAAGAGAAAGAATGAGAGAAAGAGAGAAAAGAGACAAAGAAAGAGAAGAGAGAAGTGAAAGAGACAGAGAGAGAGAGAGAGAGAGAGAGAGAGAGAGAGAGAAAGAGAAAAGAGAGAGAGAAGCTTTGAATGAAACTGAAGCCTAAACTTTGGTTTTAAACAAGAGTCTTTCTTTCCACTTTGTTCATTAGGAAGTTTTTTCCAAGATACAATTTCACATTGGAAATCAAGTTGGATCAAACAATTATTTTAAATTTGTATCCATTTCTTTACCATCTGTACATATAAATACAAGTAGCCCTTCAACTTCCAGCCATTTGTTTAGTCACCATTTGAAGTTACAACGTCACTGAAAAAAAACTGACTTAGGACCATTTTTTTCACACTTACAACCGGGGCAAAATCCCTGTGATCGCCTGGTCAAACTTCGGACGCTTGGCAACCGACTCACATTCATGACGGTCACAGTGATCCCCTTTTGCGACCGTCCGACAGGCAAAGCCGATGGGGGAAGCCAGATCCACTTAATGGCCATGTGACTAACTTCACGACTGTGGCGATTTGCTTGACAACCGTGGCCGGGGAGGTCGTAACGACCGCCTTGCTTAGCAACGATAATTTTGAGCTCGGTTGTGGCCATAAGTCGAGGACTACCTGGATTTGCCTCTATATTGGCCGCCGCCTTGAAGGATTTCAGGGGCGTTGCGTGCCATGAATATGTTACAATTCAATTTAAAATTCTCTGCAGCGTGGCCAGGTTTAAGAAGAAAAACAAAACAAAACTAATAATAATGCAAATCTATAGAAGTTGCAGTCCACGGTACAAGATCTTTAAGGGCACCCATCCAAGGGAATCTCTTTTCCAACACAGATAACATCCCCCTAATTTTTTTGGGGGGGGGGACTACATAAACAACTCCAGAGGATGGGCTTTCCTTCCCTTAGGCCTTTGCTCTCCAATGGGCTCAAATCCTCACAAACGAACCCGGAAGGTGCTCATTCCCCCCTCCTCCTGCGCTGGGGCGAGTCTACCTTCTTGCTTCTAGGGCCCGGGAAAGAGGTCGGCGACGGCGGAGGGCGTGGTGACGTCACAGTTTCGTGCGTCATGAGGAGCGCGGCGATTGGCGACGCACGGATGGCAGGGACGTGCCCTGCTGGCTATATGAGCTCCGCGGAGGCGCCTCCTCGGCCTTTTTCCGCCTCGTTCTTCGCTCGCGCCGGGGGCTGCCGCCACTAGCGCTCTTCCACCCGACACCGCCGGCCCGCCGCCGCCGCCACCTCAGCCTCCGCCATGATCATCTACCGCGACTGCATCAGCCGTGAGCCGAAACCCCCCGCCGCTTCCCCCCCCCTCTGAATCTTACGGGGAAGGAGGGGGGAAGGAGGGGTCGAGTGCGCCTGCGCGGCCTGGCATTCCAGGCCGGGGAGAGCGCGCCGGACTCACCCCGAACTGCGCCTGCGCCCTTTCGCCCGGCTTGTGCCTGGAAAGCGGAGGGAGGGAGGGAGGGAGGGGGGGGGAAGGGAAGCCAGCGCGGAGTCGACGGTCCTTCTCCCCCCCCTCCCCCCCTCCCTCCAAGACGGCGCTCCATTGTCTGCGCATGTATGTCGCCCAGGCGCCTGCCGGGCCCCCGGGCCCAGTGCGCTTGCGCGAGAGGCCGGGAGCGGGGAGGGCAGGAAGGATGAGTCTGCTCCTGCGGCGACGGGTAAAAGCCGCCGGCCGCCGATAGAGGGCGACAAAAGGAGCTGCGGGCAGCTCTCTCGCGCCTCCCCTTTTGTTGGCCGGGCGGGGTATTGCAGGATGGTTTTTAGTAGGTTTTCTCCATCCTTGGAGGTTTTTAAGAGGAGGTTGGGCGACCACGTGCCTGGAATGGCCTGGGATGTCCTGTTCGAGCAGGGGGCTGGACTAGAAGACCTTTTAAGGCCCCTTCCAGCCCTCTTATTCTATGTTTCTCCCCCATCTGGGCAGTGGGGCCTGGGGTCTCCTGTTGGAGCAGGGGGCTGGACTAGAAGACCTCTTAAGGCCCCTTCCAGCCCTCTTATTCTAGGTTTCTCCCCCATCTGGGCAGTGGGGGCCTGGGGTCTCCTGTTCGAACAGGGGGCTGGACTAGAAGACCTCTTAAGGCCCCTTCCAGCCCTCTTATACTATGTTTCTCCCCCATCTGGGCAGTGGGGCCTGGGGTCTCCTGTTGGAGCAGGGGGCTGGACTAGAAGACCTCTAAGACCCCTTCCAGCCCTCTTATTCTGTGTTTCTCCCCCATCTGGGCAGTGGGGGCCTGGGGTCTCCTGTTGGAGCAGGGGGCTGGACTAGAAGACCTCTAAGACCCCTTCCAGCCCTCTTATTCTATGTTTCTCCCCCATCTGGGCAGTGGGGGCCTGGGGTCTCCTGTTGGAGCAGGGGGCTGGACTAGAAGACCTCTTAAGGCCCCTTCCAGCCCTCTTATTCTAGGTTTCTCCCCCATCTGGGCAGTGGGGGCCGGGGAAGGCCTGCTTGGGTGGGGGGCTGGCACCCAGTTTGATGCCCTGGAATAGTGGTGACTGACAACCCAGGTTACTTATGGGAACAGCTGTTGTCCTTCCTGGCCGGCTGGCTGGCTGGCCGGAAGCTCCCTATTTGCAACTTGTAGGGTTTCCGACTCCTATGGCGTCCTTCCTTGGAAGCTCTTGGGCCTCCTCACACTGGGGGTAAGTCCCAAAGGTGCTTCCTTTTTTTTTTTTTTCCTTTTTCTTTTCCAGGAGGCAAACTGGACTTTCTCGTTTTTCTGTTGAAGACCTTTCGCTGCTCATCCCAGAAGCTTCTTCGGTTCTGACCAACCGGTGGAGGATGGAAGGATTTCTAGTCCTCCCAGTCATCTGGTCCTTTGGCTTCTTTTAGAGAGCCGTTGAGACCACCTGGAGGTTTGTCTGGGTCCTGAGTGGGGCAAATGGGTGGGGGGGCCATCTTGGCTGCAGGATGTTTTGGCCCTGGTGCTTTTTTTTTTTTTTTTTTTTTGCCAGAGCGAAAATATCCCGCAGCCAGGAAGGCTCCACACCCATTTGCCCCACTCAACAACTCTCTAAAACAGTGTTTCTCAACCTTGACCATTTTAAGGCATGTGGACTTCAACTCCCAGAATTCCACAGCCAGCAATGCTGGCTGTGGAATTCTGGGAGTTGAAGTCCACATGCCTTAAAATGGTCAAGGTTGAGAAACACTGCTCTAAAAGAAGGCAAAGGGCCAGCCATCTGCAAGGAGTATAAATCCTTCCCTTCCCCACCATCCAGTCAGAGCTGAAGAAGCTTCTGGGAGGAGAAGGGAAACGTCTTCTCAAGAACAAACAAGAAAGTCCAGTTGCCTCCTGGAAAAAGCACCTTTGGGACAACCAGGACACCTGGAGGACGGGAGAATTTCCATCGACATTTACTGTTGTTAAGATGGGCCTTAGGTCTGTCAGGTGGTGGGAGAGGGACTCCCTGCCCCATGTGGTAGGAACGTGGGTGGTCCTTATAGGGGAAGAGCAGAAGGGGTGGGTTTCTAGATCTGCCTTGCCTTCAGAAGTTGTGGGCGCCCCATCCCTGGAGGTTTTTTTAAGAAGAGACTAGACAGTCCCCTGTCTGAGATGGCATAGGCTCTCCTGCTGGAGCAGGGGGCTGGACTAGAAGACCTCCAAGGTCCCTTCCAGCTCTTATTTTCTCCCAAGAGAAAAGGCAGGGGCGAACGAGCTGCAAAGAGCGGAAGATGCCCCCGTGCCAAGCTGCCCCTGGGCCGAGTTTGGGGGAAGGATGGTGGGGGGGAAAAACAGCCCTTGTGTTATTTCTTCCTTCTTGCAGAAGATGAGATGTTCTCGGATATCTACAAAATCACAGAAGTTGCCAGCGGCCTCTGCCTGGAAGTGGAAGGGAAGGTAGGTGGGGGCTGGGCAGGGGATAGAATTAGAATTTATTGGATTTCTATGCCACCCTATTCCAGAAACTCAGGGCGGCTCACAACATAGATAGAAATCAGACATTAAAATACATTATAAAAACCCCTTAATTAAAAAAACCAATCATCCAAGACAGACATGCAAACAAACATACACTGTCTGGGGCCAGGTGTTAACTGCCCCAGGCCTGCTGGCAGAGGTGTGTTTTAAGTAATTTACGAAAGGCGGAGAGGGTGGGGGCAGTACGGATCTCCAGGGGGAGTTGATTCCAGAGGGCCGGGGCCGCACCAGAGAAGGCCCTTCCCCTAGGCAACACTGTCTGGCTGACGGGACCTGGAGAAGGCCGACTCTGTGGGCCCTAACCGGCCGCTGGGTTTCATGGGGCAGCAGACGGTCCCGTAAGTAACCTGGTCCGATGCCATGTAGGGCTTTATAGGTCATAACCAACACTTTGAATTGCGTTCGGAGACCAATTGGCAGCCAGTGCAGCTCGCGGAGTGATGTTGAAATGTGGGCATTTCTGGGCAGGCCCAACACTGCTCGCGCGGCTGCATTCTGCATTACCTGAAGTCTCCGAACGTTTTTCAAAGGTAGCCCCATGTAGAGAGCATTGCAATAGTCGAGCCTCGAGGTGATAAGAGCATGAGTGACTGTGAGAAGAGACTCCCGGTCCAAATAGGGCCGCAACTGGTGCACCAGGCGAACCTGGGCAAATGTTCTCGCCACAGCCGAAAGATGATGTTCCAGAAGGGGGGGGGCTGGTTGGCCTCCATGGTGTAGTTCAGGGGTAGGCAAGCTGGGCTCTTTTATGACTCATGTGCTGACTCAGGAATTCTGGGAATTGAAGTCCATGAGTCATAAAAGAGCCCAGCTTGCCTACCCCTGGGTGTCGTTGCATGGACCTGAAAATAGGAGATAAAAAAGATTTTTCAACCAAGAATTCTTACTTAGAATAGACTTCTTTATTGGCCAAGTGTGACTGAACACGCAATGCGTTTCAATTTATCCATCAATTTCTTTCCCTGTCCCTTTCTATGCAGAGGTTGAATCTAGTAAGTGTAGCTCTTCAGAGCTGAATGCACAACTATTGTTACCAGCGTAGGACAACTTGCCCTCTCCCAAGATCACAGTACAGTTACTATCTTAATTTTGATGGCACAGTTCCCCCCCCCCATACACACACACCTTAAAAACAGGAATATGGGGGGGGTTGATCAAGGGTTTGTGACTGGTGAGTGAAGGGTTTCAAGGTAAAAACAAACTATTATCCCCTAGATGTGTCTTTTTTCCAACCCTAAAATTGCAGAAAAGCACCCCATAACATGGACAATAACCACTCTTATTACATTGCCAGCCTTCTGATGTCATCCCCTCCAGCTGACGAGGGAGCAATTGATCATGGCCCTTTGAGGGAATAAGATAGAAACCAGAAAGTAATAATTGAAATTTAGTTGTATGTACATCTTTGACTAATTATCACCTACTCTAATTGATAATATTTTGAATAATGGAACAGAGGTGTTAGGTGCTTTTGACAATTAAAAAAAAAAACCCAAATTCTGGGCTTGATTTGGAGATGTGGAGAGAGTATAGGCCAGGGGTAAGCCACTTTGGCTCTTTTATGACTGGTGGACTTCAACTCCCAGAATTCCTGAGCCAGCCATGCTGAGGGGAAAGGGAGAGGTTTCCAAGCTGAGCCAGGCTGGCTCAGGAATTCTGGGAGTTGAAGTCTGCCAGTCATGAAGGAGGCCAAAGTTCCTCCATGCTGGCTCAGGAATTCTGGGAGTTGAAGTCCACGAGTCATGAGGGGGCCATAGTTCCCCCATGCTGGCTGAGGAATTCTGGGAGTTAAAGTCTGCCAGTCATGAAGGAGGCCACAGTTCCCCCATGCTGGCTGAGGAATTCTGGGAGTTGAAGTCCACGAGTCATGAGGGGGCCATAGTTTTCCCCATGCTGGCTCAGGAATTGTGGGAGTTGAAGTCCACCAGTCATGAGGGGGTCATAGTTTCCCCCATACTGGCTGAGGAATTCTGGGAGTTGAGGTCCATGAGTCATAAAAGAGCCAAGGTGGCCTACCCCTGGTATAGGCAACACTTATATTACCTGATTCAGAATATAGTCCTTGATTTACAACTGCAGTTTAGTCCAAAGCTTTAGTTGCTAAGTGAGACATTTGTTAACGTGATTTTTGCCCTATTTTACAACCTTTCTTGCCACAATTGTAAGGCGAATCACCACAGCCACATGGTTTGTTAAGTGATTCTGGCTTCTCCGTGGACTTTGTCAGAAGATAACCAAATGGGGATCGCATGATCCCGGGACACGGCAAATGTCATAAAGATGAGTCAGTTTTGATCCCGTGATCATGGAGAGGCTGCAGTGGTCATAAGTGTGAAAAATGCTTTTGGTGCCATTGCAACTTTGAATCGGGGTCTTCAAACTTGGCCCTTTTAGGACTTGTGGACTTCAAGTCCCAGAATTCCTCAGCCAGCAAGTTTGAAGACCCCTGACATAATGTGAGGGGGAAATAATGCTAACTCAGAAAGAGCTAAAGCGTTGTTTCTCAACCTCGGCCATTTTAAGAGGCGTGGACTTCAACTCCCAGAATTCCTCAGCCAGCGTGGTCCCTAAATGGACAGTTGTAAGTTGAGGATGACCTATAGGCGACTTCTGACTTTATAATCCTTCGGATTGAGAAAAAAAACACGGGTTTCTGGCGAATAATCCATTGCGATCCTTCCCGTCCTCATCTTAAATATGGGGCTTTCTCGCTTACGTCCTTGTCCTAGATGGTCAGCCGGAAAGAGGGCGAAATTGACGATGCTCTGATTGGTGGAAACGCGTCTGCCGATGGCCCCGAGGGAGATGGCACAGAGGCCACCGTCATCACCGGGGTTGACATCGTCATGAACCACCACCTCCAGGAGACCTCTTTCACCAAGGAATCTTACAAAAAGTACATCAAGGACTACATGAAGTCGTAAGTGGACCCTCCTTTTGTAGCTCAAGGGAAGTTTGATCCTCAGAGCTTTTGGAAAGGCTTGTCAAGCACAGCCACCCGTCCCTTTCCATGGATTAAACCGTCTGCTCTACACTCAGGCTACATGGAGGGAGGGGGGATCTACAACTTGTAGATCACATCACACTGGGGGGCTTGGAGATTTGGTAAGCACAAAAGTATTCCTGAACTTCAGAACTACAATTAACGGTTATCAATTGTTAAGTGGGGCCTGCCCCATTTTACGACCTTTCTCATCACTCATTAAGCGAGCCACTGAAATTAAGTTAGCAATACCAGCTTAATGTTGGGATTGTTTTTCTTCTCCAGTCCTAAGGAGCTGCCTCGGATCAGAGGGGCGATGTAGCAAGGGTCCTTCTCAACAGTGGTTGCCCCTCCAGGGCGACTTTTGACCCTTTACAGGGTCTTCCAAAGAAGGAAAACCAGACAGTGGAGAGAGAGCTCTCTCCGCACGTCTGCTAGCGCTGCGATCCGGAACTGGAAGCGGCATTGTTAAATGAATCTGGCTTCCCCCCCCCCTTTGTCAGAAGGTCACAAAAGGGGATCATGTGATCCCAGGGAAACTGCGACAGTCCTAAATACAAGCCGGTTACCAAACATCTGAATTTTGGAGGACCTGACCTTGCAACAGTCGGGTGAAAAGTGGTTAAAAGTCACTTTTTATCAGCGCTGCTGTGACTTCAGTCACTACATGAACTGTTGTAAGTCGAGGACTCCCTGTAGTTAAACCTCCAGTAGTTAGGCAGTGAGGAAAGAAAGCCGGACTAGAACCTATCCTGATGGGGATTTGGGTTCCTGGTTATTCAGGCCCAGTCGAGGGGGCGTCTCCGGCAACTGTGCCTGCACAGCGGCATCAAAACAATGGCGCGCGTCTCGCGATGCCCTTGCATGAGTGGCACCATTGTTTTAATAACGCGCGTAGGTTCCATCACACGCGGTTGCCGCCATGCACCTTTTGCCGACATTCTCCAGCATCTTCCAGTCAGAGACAACGCTGTACCATTCTAGCTTTTGGGGACGTGCCCAGATCTTGGAATCTTATATAATCTTCAACTTAACGACCATAACTGAATTTCTGCTGCTAGCCCAAGGCAGCAGTGAATCGCAGTACGATTTTACAATCTTTTTGTTAAGCAAATCGCTGCAGTTAAAAGTGAATCGTGCGTTTGTTAGGCCAGGGGTCTTCCAACTTGGCCCTTGGATGACTGGTGGACTTCAACTCCCAGAATTCCTCAGCGAGGAATTCTGGGAGTTGAAGTCCACCAGTCAGCCAAGGGCCAAGTTGGAAAACCCCTGGGTTAGGGAAACCCAGCTTCCCCCTTTGGCTTTGCACCTGGGAAGGTCGCAAGTGGTGATCAGGTGATGCCCAGAATCGTTGTTAAATACGTGACAGTGGCCTGAATTTTGACCCCAAGGGCCCTAGTGTTGCCGCCAGCCGTTGTAAATGCGAGGACCCGTCACTTCGGTACGATTCTAACTTTGGTTTAGCCAGAGGACTTTCCATACTGTCCACTGACGTTGCTTTAGTTACAGCCTTTGTTTTAGCCTACAATTTCTCTCTTTTGAGTTTTGCATAAGAAGAAAGGGTACGTAGGTGTTGAAAGCACTGTTTTCTGTCTCCAGAATCAAAGCCAGACTTGAGGAAACGAAGCCAGAGAGAGTAAAGCCTTTTATGACAGGGGCAGCTGAGCAAGTCAAGCACATTCTGGGAAACTTCAAAAATTATCAGGTGAGTTCACAGCCTCTTTTGTTTTTCCCTCCGAAAATATATTGAGTCTTACGCGATCCCAGCGTTGCTGCGAGCGGGTTAGCTTTTTGCTACAGACTTTTTTGACAGATTTTATCTGCCTGGGCTCCCAAGATCACCGCAGATTTGAGGACTGCAGCCAAGAAATTAGAAGACACTTGCTCCTGGGGAGGAAAGCCATGGCAAATCTAGACAGTATACTAAAAAGCAGAGACGTCACCCTGCCAACAAAAGTGCGTATATTCAAGGCCCTGGTTTTCCCAGTGGCAATGTCTGGCTGGGAAAGTTGGACCATAAGAAAGGCTGAGAAAGGCCAAAGAATGGAGGCCTTTGGACTCTGGTGCTGGAGAAGACTCCTGCGAGTCCCCTGGACTGCAAGGCCATCCAACCGATCAGTCCTGGAGGAGATCAACCCCGACTGCTCTTGAGAAGGCCAGATCCTGAAGTTGAAACTCAAGGACTTTGGCCACCTAATGAGAAGGAAGGACTCCCTGGAGAAGAGCCCGATGCTGGGAAAGATGGAGGGCAAGAGAAGAAGGGGACAATGACAGAGAAGGAGGTGGCTGGAGGGAGTCCCTGAAGCAGCAGGCGGGAGCTTCAATGGACTCCAAAAGATGGTAGAGGACAGGAAGGCCTGGAGGAGATCAACCCTGACTGCTCTTGAGAAGGCCAGATCCTGAAGTTGAAGAAACTCAAGTCCTTTGGCCCCCTAATGAGAAGGAAGGACTCCCTGGAGAAGAGCCTGATGCTGGGGAAGATGGAGGGCAAGAGAAGAAGGGGACAATGACAGAGAAGGAGGTGGCTGGAGGGAGTCCCTGAAGCAGGAGGCAGGAGCTTCAATGGCCTCCAGAAGATGGTAGAGGACAGGAAGGCCTGGAGGAGATCAACCCCGACTGCTCTTGAGAAGGCCAGATCCTGAAGTGGAAACTCAAGTCCTTTGGCCCCCTAATGAGAAGGAAGGACTCCCTGGAGAAGAGCCCGATGCTGGGAAAGATGGAGGGCAAGAGAAGAAGGGGACAATGACAGAGAAGGAGGTGGCTGGAGGGAGTCCCTGAAGCAGGAGGCAGGAGCTTCAAGGGACTCCAGAAGATGGTAGAGGACAGGAAGGCCTGGAGGAACGTGGTCCATGGGGTCACGATGGGTCGGACACGACTTTGCAACTAACAACAACAGCCTTAAAAACACATTTTGTTAAATATCTGGATTTTATTTTAAAATGATTTGGGGAGTGGGGGCAGCTTTTTAACTTCAAGTGTGACTATCTGTGGAGATTCTAAGTCAGTGGTGACGAACCTATGGCACGCCCTGGCCCCACCCACCCAGTCTGCCATGACCACTGCAGCCACACCCACCTGGCACCCGGTGGTGAAATAAGTGGGTTTTGGGTTGCAGTTTGGGCACGGAGTCTTTAACAGGTTCGCCATCACTGTTCTAAGTCATCCTGGTCATAGTTGACCCAAAGGTGCATTTATCTCCAGTCTACGACACAGTCCTTGCAACAGTTCCAAGGTGGTTCCTCACCCATTTGTTCTACTCAGGTGACTCTCCAAGTGGCCTCAACGACTCTCTAAAAGAAGGCAAAGGACCAGTTGTCTTGCAAGGAGCATAAATCCTTCCATTCTCCCAGCATCCAGTCAGAGCTGAAGAAGCTTCTGGGATGAGAAGCGAAACGTCTCCAGAGAAAAACTAAGGAAAGTCCAGTTGCTTCCTGAAAAAGCCTCTTTGGTTCAAGTCTGACTTGAAGAGAGTAGATTCTCTGAAGTCACAGTTTCATGTTCTGGGGAACCGCACCAATCTGGCCATTCCATCTCTATAAACTATTAAATTAGGTCACCATATATGACAAAGAAGATGTTGAGAGTGTGGGGAAAATTCAGAGAAGAGCCACTAAAATGATCCAAGGCCTGGAGGTGAAAACATACGAAGAACGGCTGCGGGATTTGGGTCTGGCTAGTCTAAAGAAAAGAAGAAATGGTGGGGACATGATAGCAGGATTCCAGCATTTGAGGGCTGCCACAAGGAAGAGGAGGTCAAATTATTCTCCAGAGCACCAGAGGGCAGGACGAGAAACAACTCATGGAAACTCATCAAAGAGTGAAGAAACCTGGAATTAAGGAGAAACTTCCTGACAGTGAAGACAATTAACCAATGGAACACCTTGCCACCAGAAATCGTGGGTGCTCCATCCCTGGAGGTTTTTAAGAGTCTAGAGCAGGGGTAGGCAACCTTGGCTCTTTTATGACTGGTGGACTTCAACTCCCAGAATTCCTGAGCCAGCATGGGGGAACTTTGACCCCTTCATGACTCGTGGAGTTGAACTCCCAGAATTCCTGAGCCAGCCTGGCTCAGCTTGGAAACCTCTCCCTTTCCCCTCAGCATGGCTGGCTCAGGAATTCTGGGAGTTGAAGTCCACCAGTCATAAAAGAGCCAAGGTTGCCCACCCCTGGTCTAGAGTCCTCCTGTTCGAAGCGGTGAGCCTCCTACACCAGGGGTGGGCAACCTCGGCTCTTTTATGACTGATGGACTTCAACTCCCAGAATTCCTCAGCCAGCATGGGGGAACTTTGGCCCCTTCATGACAGGTGGACTTCAACTCCCAGAATTCCTGAGCCAGCCACACTGAGAGGGGAGGGAGAGGTTTCCAAGCTGAGCCAGGCTGGCTGAGGAATTCTGGGAGTTGAAGTCCACGTGTCATGAAGGGGCCAAAGTTTCCCCCATGCTGGCTCAGGAATTCTGGGAGTTGAAGTCCACCAGTCCTAAAAGAGCCAAGGTGGCCCACCCCTGCACTAGACAGTCCCCTGTCTGAGATGGTCTAGGTTCTCCTGCTCGAGCAGGGGGCTGGACTAGAAGACCTCCAAGGCCCCTTCCAGCTCTATTCTATTCCAAATGGTCTTAAAGAGATTTATTTCCGTATCGGGGGAAGGAAAAACCTCCCTAGTTGAGAAGCAGACGGCGCAAGAAACCCTCCTGGCCTCTTTTAACCGGTGATATGTCTTCCTCTATAGTTTTTTGTAGGAGAGAACATGAATCCCGACGGCATGGTGGGGCTACTGGACTTCCGCGAAGATGGCGTGACCCCCTATATGATTTTCTTTAAGGATGGATTAGAGATGGAGAAATGTGTAAGTGTTGCTCTTTTTACAAGGCGCCGGGGATAAAAAGGCCTTTGCAGAGAGACGGGAAACCGCACAACCCGCGGCACGGAGCTCTTCCCTGAGTCAGGCTGTTAAGAGGAACAGCAGCCAGCTTGGTGTTTACAGCGAGTCCTCGGCTTACGACCAACATTTCTGTCCCATTTGTTAAGCGAACTTTTGCCCCATTTTTCACCACCTTTCCCGCCCCGGTTGTTAAGTTGAATCGCTGCCGTTGTTACGCTAGTCGCACGGCTCTTAAGTGAATCTGGCTTCGCTTTATCAGCAGGTAGCAAAAGGGGGTCACGCGACCCCCGGGACTGTCGTACGTGCGACCGTCGCTAAGTGCGAGCCAGCTGCCAAGCCTCTGCATTTCCATCTTAAAAGACCGCGAGGTCAGCCCCTAAGTCCCTTTTTCCGGTGCCGTTGTAACGTTGAACGGCCACTAAATGAACCGTTACAAGTTAAGGACTAGCTGTATAAGAAATGGACAAACAAGATAGAGAATAACTCTTTTATCTGACATTAACTGCACACTGACGCCCGACCCATCACGGCTGTCGTGCTGTGCTCTTCCACCTTTGAGCGAAGTTCAAGCAATGCGGCTAGTCCTCAACGATCACGGTGTCTTGTCACTAAGCGAGACATTTCTTTAAGTGAACTTTGCTCCGTTTCACGACCTCCCTGGCCGCACTTCAGTGAAACCCTGCAGTTGTTAAAAATTAACACGCTTGTTAAGCTCCCCCCCCCCGTCAGAAGGTTGCAAAAGGGGATCATGTCACACACACGGACACGCCACAACTGTCATAAATGTGAGCCAGTTGTCGAGCCTGTGAATTTGGATCAGGGATGCCGCAACAGTTGTAAGTGCAAGCAACAGTCCCAGGTCGTTTTCTTTCCGTGCTGTTCTAAGATCTGACGGTCACTAAATGAACCGGCGTAAGTTGAGGACTACCTGTGATTTTTAAAAAAGAATATATGTGAAACCTGGCTGATGAGTTCTGTTATTTCTCAAAAAAAATAATCAGTTAATTAATGAACTGGTATAAGTTGAGCACTACCTGTGATTTTTAAAAAAGAATATATGCGAAGCCTGGCTGATGAAGCTCCGCTGTTTCTTTAAAAAAAATAAAATCTGAATTAATTTGTTTTGAATATTGCTGTTGGGGCCATTGCAGTTGGCCTTTTGTGTGTCTTCCCCCCCCCCCCAAAAGTGGTGTCTGGAGAAGTTCTCCATCCCGCTTTCCTCTTTTCAAACCCCCCCCCCCGCCCCCGAGAAATAAGGGGGCGACATCTTCCTGAACCCCAAGCATCAACTGATAGGCCAGGAGGGCTTTTGATTTCCTCTCTGGCTTGCATTCCGATGCAAGAGCGACTTTTCTCTGCGCTTTCTGTCTGCCCGGTCCCCGTAGCAGCTCAGATTGAATAAGGGAGAACAGGTGTAAGCAGCGGAAACGGCTGATTGGTGTTGTGTCCAAAAGGAAACCTGGCTTAACTTTCCTTCCTTTCTTAACAGTAACAAGAAACCAATCATTCCGAATCATTTGTCATCATAATTGGCTGCTGCTGTTTATTCATCATCCAACAAAAAAAAACAAACACCATCATGACTCAACAAATGTCTGCAAACCTGGACTTGATTTCATCTTGAGCTTAATTTGATTTATTTTGACCCACCCCCTCACCCCCAAATTAATTGGAAGTGGAGGCATTTGGGGTTTTTTTTTGTTTTGGGTTTTTTTTTTTTTACAAAAAAAGGAGGAAAAAAACTTGTCTTGTAGGCTGTCTAAAATAAAAAAAAAACTCATTTAAACCCAGCATTAGGTGACGCCTCTTGGTTTAATGTGTTGAGCGGGATTCTCGTAGCTGTTG
Organism: Bothrops alternatus; assembly: GCA_034064705.1. Lineage (NCBI taxonomy): Eukaryota > Metazoa > Chordata > Lepidosauria > Squamata > Viperidae > Bothrops > Bothrops alternatus. Next base: position 122,253 of record JARGCV010000526.1, read on the forward strand.
TGCGTTTGGATGGCTTGATATCTCCCTAGCTGTAGTGTGGCCTTTCGTGGTTTGCGTCTCCACATACTGGGACTTTTGACAACTGGAAGATCCAATTGGCCACAACCGAACTGTTGTTTAGACAACTTGGAAAAAAAACTTCTAATAAATAAAAGAAGACGGCTGACTTTCTGAAAGCGGACTTCGCATCTCGTCGCGCGACAAATCGCAATAACTACTTGGGAGGACAAGGGGTGGCGTAGCTCCACACACCAATCTGAATATTTCACCCGTAAAGGAGGAGATGTCGTATTTTTTTCAACAAACACACATCATGGCAAATGCTGATTTGAGCAGAAAGTGGGAAGTGAGAATTCCTGGCAGCGGGAACGAGAATATTGGGCAAAGAACCTACGCATTTCTCGAGGCGTCGCGGACGTGTTGTAATAACGAAATAACTGTAATTTAAATACATAAGTATAATACCAATTTCATCACAGGTTACTCATTTGCTGTGTGCTGTATCAATTCCTAAGCATGAAGCCCTTCGCTGCAGTTGGGTAGTAAACTACACGGATCAAAGGGAATGGCTTTACGCTGTGAGCATGGTGTACTTCCAGTTTGAATTGTGCAACGTTTGAAGGACTGGAATCCTGATTATCTCCCCCCCCCCCAAGTAGTTACTTGCAGTTGGGGAGGTGGGAAGGCAGGGATCCATATCACATTACTTGAGAATTATTACACCTTGTTTACTAGAGTTAGACGCAGGACAATTCTACATGTTCTGGGCAATTGTAGATAACAGAAAGTGGGCAGTGGAGAAGACAAATGCCTCTTCAAAGTGGAGAGGCCGGTCTGTGCTCTCCCTTTGGAGGGAAAGGGTGCCTGCAACAAGAGATTCTTCAGCTGACAAACTAGGAAACCAGGGTCAACAAAATGGCTTTGCTGCATGATGTATAGGAAGGGAACCTGGTGTGCTGCCCTAACAGGACTAAAAGTCTTGAATGCTAATTTTGAGAGTTCAATTGCACAGAGGACTCTCTCTGCCTGTGTTTCTCTTAAGCAGAAAGAAATGCTCAAAACAATTTTTCCATCAAACCTCTCTTGGGTGTAAACAAGGATAGACAATCTTTGAACATGGCTAGCAAGAGCAGTTCAGCTCTGCACTGGTGGTAAAAAATACACATAGGTTTAGGATGACTTGAGCGCAGATCGAGTGGCTCTGGATTCTGCGTATAAAGAGTTGGTAGGTCTAAGCAGACAGGATTACATAATTTTGTAAATAAAAGTGCCTTGTTTTCGGGAATAGCGGGTTTAGTGGACCGTTAGTTTTACTTTTTACCATGGCCTTGTGTTTCTATAAAGCTTAACCATTGACTGGTGCGTAGATAAGATAGATGATAGATTGATAGGCAATGATGATAGAGACAGATTAGGGATGGATAGATGATGGGTAGATATAGATGTAGAGATATTAGAGGGATATAGAGATGATGTAGAGACATGGATGTAGAAACGGATTAGAGGGATATAGAGATGATGTAGAGATGGATAGATGTAGAGATGGATATAGATGTAGAGATTAGAGAGGGATAGATGTAGAGACGGATAGATATAGATGACATGTAGAGATAGAGACAAATGGATAGATAGGCAGACACGTAGAGATAAGAGATGGATGCACTCCTATTTAAATCTATTAAATATGCAAGTCAAACTATTAAGTTTGTTTTCAGCATCGGTTTTAATGGTAATTGCTAGCTGTAATTGACAGCTGTAATTGACAAGATAGAAAAACCTAGTGCTCTCTGGATATTTGGTGTGGTTCTAGTATTTTCACTTTGTGTTTCAATTATGTTGTGCAGGTGATTCTAGATAGACATCCCTCCCCAAAGCAGAGTTCTTAAGAGTCCCGACACCTGGAAGCTTTTGCTGTTCGGCATGGTACCCCGGGGTTTTTAAATGATGCTTAAAGCAATTGCCTGTCATATGGGTATATTAGAAGATAAATTGGTCATTAGGAACACAGGTGTTTTGCAGTATGAAGAGCAAATATGTGTATAGCACAACCAGACGGTTTCCTGTCACGTGCAGTAGAGGGAAACCGGAGGAAATGTCCTCAGAAGTGAGTGCAGGATAGCTTTTATCTGTAGCTTTTGCTTTTCTTGGGCCCTTCACAGCCTCTTTGAAAAAGGGTCACATGAAAGTAGCCAAACTGTTATCAAAAGTGTATTATTGGAAACCGCTTATATGCGCTTCCGTGGCTTGCGTGTACGTTTTTTTGGCTCGGCTGTGCGGTTTCGTTGCCCTTGAAATTGCTAATTTGCAGGACTTTGGGTTGATCTTTTAAACATTTTAACTTCCTAGCTTAAATGTTGTGGGTAGTGTTGTTGTTTTTTTAAAGTCTCTCACTATTTCCTTTCCACTCTGTATTCTACAAACCCTGGTTGCTTGGCTAACGGGGGGAGCTTAATTACTGAGAAAAAAAGCTCTTTTGTATGCCCGGCGCAAGCGTTTTCCGTTTTAAGAGTCTTTGTGGAACTGGAAGCGATCCTTGACAGACCGCATTCAAGCAAGCATTGATGAAGGACTACGCTGGGATAATAGAAGAAAAGCACCAGAGTAAGATCTATTCACTGCCCTGGCAGACTTCCTGTTCAAAATGTTCAAGGGAAAAACAACCCAGAATTCTGAAATATTAAGTCACATATTGACGGGCAAAGCTATATAGTCTTTTGCAATTTCCTGGGCATCAAGAGCCCACATCCTGTCGCTCACCAGATTGTGTGAGTGCAACTGGGCTGTTTATTCAGTATATAAAACTGGGCACGTTTATTCTCTTGGTAAGAAAGTTTTCAAGAAGACCAGGCTTAAACAGCTGGGTGAAAAAAAATACTGTTATGTCTATGAAGTTCCTAAGTACCTAGGCCTGAGGCAGCAAAGCATTCAGATTTTTGTTTTTTAAAAAAAGGTTTGTTCCTATAGAGGAACTAGCCTAAGAGTATTCAGGTTACTTTAGTGTAAAACATGGGTCTTGCTGACAGGTCCAAATGCAAAACTTTCACAAGACGTGTAATCTTTTGAGCCAGAGAAAGGTTAACGTTTGCCGTTGAGTCCACCTGAAAGCCAAAACTTCATTTTTAAATCGTTGGTTGTTAAAAAAAAAAAATTGTGGAGCCGATTTGAACTGTTCCCTTATTTATTCTGAGCGCTTCCAATAGACTTAGTTTTATTTTAATGCCCCCCCTTGGCAATCTCTCTATAAATTGTAATATTTCAATCCTTTCCGTGTTCCACCTTTCCATAAAAAAAATATTGAGATGGTTTACAACAATTTGAAAAGGTTTACAAAATCAAAAAGCATTGGAGGCCTAGTGGCCAGCCCAGATCGGTGTTCGTAAGCACCTTTTCCACTTCCTTCAATCGCTGGAATGGAAAATAATGCCTCCAAATAGGATGCAACAGGGTATCCGGTGCTTTAGTCAGAAATCACTCCAAAACGTTACCTCGTTAGAGGTGGACTCCTTAGCCCAGCTTATTCCTGCTGGTGGGATAAGTACCATGGAACAATATTTCACATGCTGTGACAATAGCCTTACTACAACCCTACCACCAATAGAGGATAGAGTTACTACCACCTACCACCAATAGAAAAGATAGTGTTGCTACAACCCTATCACCAATAGAAGATAGTTACTACAACCTACTGCCAATTAGAGTAGACTAGAATAAGAATGAATAGAATAGAATAGAGAAAAGGAATAGAACAGAGAAAAGGAACAGAATAGAAAGAATAGAATAGAATAGAACATGGAATGGAATGGAGAACAGAATACAGAATAGAATAGAATAAAGGAATAGAAAGAATAGAATAGAACATGGAATGGAGAATAGAATAGAATAGAAGTTGAATACAATCTGGAAGGGACCTTGGAGGTCTTCTAGTCCAGCCCCCTGCTCAAGCAGGATTTGATCTCTTCTACCGGTATTAGCCATTCATTTTGGCTGAATATTTGGCTATGAGATCCACCACTCATTCCTGGTGTCTTCAGTCCCATCTCTCACAATGGAAGCCAAGGTCGCTCATAAATAGGGAAGCACCAACTCAATGAGGACACGATGAAGCCGCCATTGCCAAAGATGAAGCAGGCACGTAAAGCAAGAAGGATGAAAGCCAGGAATCGAGTCTAGGAGATCCCTTTTAGATAAGAGAGAGAGAGAGAAATAAGAAGGAACTGAGTCATGAAAGACAGCAGGCTTGTAAATCCACAAAGCAAGATCAGCTGCCAGCAAAGCAAAAGCAAGGACTTTGGGGGTAAACGGTTCTTGACGCCCGCCCGCTCTTGGGATCCAAACGTCTTGGGATTCCGTCCTTCTGGCTAGATTCTGCCAGCCTAGTTGAGAAGGACGTGGGAAGGGTAGACCGGATTGAATTGAATCTTTTATTTGTCCAAGTGCGAATTAGACCAGGGGTAGGCAACCTCGTCTCTTTTATGATTCATGGACTTCAACTCCCAGAAGCTGACTCAGGAATTCTGGGAGTTGAAGTCCATGAATCATAAAAGAGCCGAGGTTGCCTACCCCTGGATTAGACACACCGTGAATTTGTCTCCGGTTACAGCAGCTTGCTTCCGCTTACTTGCAAAACAACAGAGAGAAGAAGAAGAAGAAGATGACCAATAAAAGGGAGAAGTAAAGAAGATAGTAAAAAGGGTAAATAATAATACTACAGCCAAATGTGTTGTGGCGCTTCTTCATCCTCCAGGTCATGGTTTTCCTAAAGGTGTTGGGTTTTTTTTTCCCAGGAGGCAACTGGACTTTCTTGTTTGTCTTCGAAGACCTTTCTCTTCTTCCACCCAACCAAGGAATGTCTTCAGCTCTGACTGGACAGCTCTCCCTGAATCCTTCCCTTCTCCCACCATCCAGTCAGAGCTGAAGAAGCTTCTTGGATGAGAAGCGAAACGCCTTCAAAGAGAACCGAAGGAGGTGTAGGCCCACTAAAGAGAGAAGGCAGTCAGGAAATTACAGGCCGCAGGCAGAAAGCAGAGCTGCTTAACTCATACTTTGCGTCAAAGTCTTCACGCAAAAAGAAACCAGAGCCCAACACACCAAAAAGAAGAAGAAAAAAAAAACCCACTGCAAAAGACATGCTAGAAAGAAAAATCAAGATAAGCAAGAAAATGGCAAGAGAACACCTATGCAATCTTGATGAATACAAATCACCGGACCGGACAGATTACATCCCAGAGGTCTGAAGGAGCTGGCAGAGGTTATCTCAGAACCCTTGCACCACATCCTCCATAAATCCTGGAGCTGGGGGGGGGGAGTACCCAAGGATTGGAAAAGGGCTGATGTGGCCCCCATCTTCAAGAAAGGGGGGGGGGAGGAAAGGACCCAGGAAACTACAGACCAATCAGTTTAACATCAATACCTGGGAAGATCCTACAAAAGATAATCAGAAAACAGATCAGCGAACAACTAGAGCAGCGGTTCTCAACCTGTGGGTCGCGACCCCATTTGGGGTCGAACGACCATTTCACGGGGGTCGCCAAACAACGCAGTCCGCCATATTTTTTCCCCTTTTCCTTAGCTGTGCTACTCCCTCTTATTCTATTGGCTTTTGAAAGCCAATAGAATGGACTCTCTTGAATAGAGTCTCATTCTATTGGCTTTCAAAAGCCAATAGGAATTGTCCAGGCTGTCTCCGCCCTGCTGAGCCCGCCAAATGTCCCCGTCTGCAAACGGTGCTGCAAGTTGCCTGCAGCGAAGGCGAGCTCTCCGGAAGTTTCCACCCCTCCCTGCTGAGCAACTATTAAAACTGTAAGGAAAAGAGGGCCAGGGGTGGGAGGTGGGAGGCCGGCGGGCGCAGGGAGGGTTTTTGGCGCACGTGGGGCCCGGCGGGTGGCTTACCTCCCTTGGGCTGGGCCAGCTGGTGGCCCAGCCCGTGGTCGCCCTGCACCGTCGCTGCCGCAGCCGCCCAGGAGCACCTGGACCTGCCTGCTGCCGCCCCAAACAGGCGGCGGCCTATGCCTCGGCCAGCGCAGGGGGTAGCACCGCGCATGCGCAGCGCAGGTCGAGGTCGCACCACGCATGCGCGGCGCAGGTCGGGGTCACCGCCTGAAAAAGGTTGAGAACCGCTGAACTAGAAGCAAAGTCGTAACTAGCAGCTGCACAGGTTTGTTAAAAAAACAGATCATGCCATACCAATCTCGTTCTTCGATAAAGTAACTAAACTAGTAGACCAACAAAACGCAGTGGACGTCGTATACCTAGATTTCAGTAAGGCATCTGATAAAGTAGACCACAACCTACTCCTCGGTAAGCTAGAGAAAAGTTGGAACAGACAACCTCACCACCAAGTGGATCTGTAGCTGGTTGACAAACTGTACTCAGCGAGTAGTCCTCAATGGCCCTACATCCCCATGGAGAGAAGTAAGCAGTGGGGTACCACAAGGATCCGTCTTAGGCCCAGGACTCTTCAATATCTTCATCAACGACTTGGATGAGGGAATGGAAGGAGAACTCATCAAATTCGCAGATGACACCAAATTGGCAGGAGTAGCCAACACCCCAGAAGACAAACTCAGGATCCAAAAAGATCTGGACAAACTCGAACAATGGGCCCTATCCAACAAAATGAGTTTCAACGTGGAGAAAAGCAAAGTCTGACATTTAGGCAGGAAAAACCAAAGGTGCAAGTACAGATTGGGGGAGACCTGGCTCAAAAACGACAACTTGTGAGAGGGACCTTGGAGTCCTAGTGGACGATCCCTTGACCCTGAGCCAGCCGTGTGCAGCAGCAGCCAAAACAGCTAACACAATCCTGGGTTGTATAAACAGAGGCATAGAATCAAGATCATGCGAGGTATTAGTACCGCTTTATAAAGCCTTAGTAAGACCACACCTCGAACACTGCAGCCAATTTTGGTCACCATATCACAAAAAAGGTGTTGAGAGACTGGAAAAATTCAGAGAAGAGCAACTAAGATGATCCAAGGCCTGGAGACTAAAGCATATGAAGAATGGCTGCAGGACTTGGGTTTGGCTAATCGAAAGAAAAGAAGAAATAGGGGAGACATGATAGCAGTAGTCCAGTATCTGAGGGGCTGCCACAAAGAAGAGGGGGGTCACCTTATTCACCAGAGCACCAGAGGGAAAGAAGAGAAACAATGGTTGGAAGCTGATCAAGGAGAGAAACAACCTGGAATTAAGGAAAAACTTCCTGACAGTGAGGACAATCAACCAGTAGAACAGCTTACCCCCAGAAATCGTGGATGTTCCATCGCTGGAAGTTTTTATAAAGAGACTGGACAATCATCTGACTGAGATGGTGTAGGTTCTCCTGCTTGAGCAGGGGGCTGGACTAGAAGACCTCCAAGGTCCCAGTCTGTTCTATTCTATTCTATTCTATTCTATTTCTATTCCATTCCATTCCATTCCATTCTATTCTATTCTATTCCATTCCACTCCACTCCATTGCATTGCATTCCATATTTTCTAGTCTAGTCTAGTCTAGTCTAGTCTAGTCTATTTCTATTTCTATTCTATTCTATTTTATTCTATTCTATTCTATTCTACTCTACTCTATATTATATTCTATTCTATATTCTATATTCTTTATTCTATATTCTGTTCTGTTCTGTTGTTCTGTTCTGTTCTGTTCTGTTCTATTCTATATTCTAATGTTCCATTCCATTCTACTTTCTATTCTATGTTCCATTCCATTCCATTCCATTCTATTCTATTCTATCCTATCCTATTCCATATTCTCTTCCCTTCCCTTCTCTTCTCTCCTCTCCTCCCTTCCCTTCCCTTCCCTTCCCTTCCATTCTACATTCTATTCCCTTCTCATTCCATTCTATATTCTCTTCCCTTCCCTTCCACTTCACTCTCCACTCCACTCCACTCCACTCCACTCCACTCCTATCCTATCCTATCCTATCCCAGTCCAGTCCAGTCCAGTCCAGTCCAGTCCAGTTGCCTCGTGAAAAAAGCCCCTTTGGGATAACCAATTTCAAAATGATAGAATACCTAACATTCTGTTGGGTCCTTTTTCTTATCTGATTCAAGTTTTTTGTAACCCCAAAATGGTGGTTACAACTTTGTGGGAATGTGAACTTCTTCTTTGTACTTATTTCACTTATGAAACCCAGCGTGGATGTTCTGGCATAGATAAAACGGAGGTTCTTTCCAAGTGAACTTTTGTCCAATCAATGCTCAAGGCTAAATTCTGACTAGTTTAGTCTAGAACATCTCTGTCCTGCCAAGTTTAGCCGGATTCTACATCTTAGTTAATCCCAAGATTCTGGTGCAAAGCCAGAATTTGAATGGCCACAACACATCTGTGCTGATAACCCAGATGGAAGATGTCCCACAATATAGTGTGTCTAAGACGTACACTATCCCTTTGTACATCACACCTGCTTTCGAAGTTAAAGAAGGAGAGACGCAACCTAGAACTGAGTAGCATTTTCCTAACGCTGACAGCACTCAACCGGTGGAACCGCTTCCCTCCAGAAGTTGTGGATGCTCCATCACTGAAGACTTTCAAGAAGAGATTGGACAACCATTTGTCTGAAATGGTATAGATCAACAAAATTACTCGACAGTTACGTTTTAGAATCAGAGAAAATGCATTGCAATGTTACTGTCAGAGGGAGCAATTGTTCTGGTTCATGGTCCACCATTTTATTCACATTTTGGGGGTTCTGGTAAAAGTCAAATTGGACTCCAGAGTCCTTTGAGGACTGTGTCTAGGAGGTTGTCTGAAATGGGGTGTCCAACTGTTGGCCCACGGGCCGGATGCGTCTTGCCAAAACCGCGCACACCCCATTGCCGGTTGTGGGGAAAAAAGTCATGACACATCACGTGACGTTGCGAGTTTGACACCCTTGGTCTAGGGTTTCCTGCTTCAGCAGGGGGTTGACTAGAAGATCTCTGAGGTCCCTTCCCACTCCATTATTCTATATATTATGTTCTAAGTTTCATCCACCTTCCAGAACTAATTTTGAAGGCAGCAAGAGAAACGCCAGCTGATTTGCGTCCTCAATGGAAACAGAACGTTAGAGTATGTCCCAGAATTGTTTGCTTTTAATTCGGTTATTTTTTTTCCTTCTTTTCACTATCAGCTACGTGCCTAAATATACAGTTTCTTCTACCTGACTCATTCTAAAATCCATTTATGGCCAATTGAAAATATGTCCAACTTCTAATTATTCTGACAAAGCATGTACATGTACAGGCTGTTCGCCATCCCAGGACATGTTCTTGGAAAACAGTTTTCCAAAATGTTAGTTGTGTGTCATTTGGAACCAAAAGACAAGTACAACCTGGATCGCTGAAAGTTAAATAATTTTTAGAACAAATGTATCTGTCTTTAAAGTCTTTTCAGCTTTCTCCGTTGTTCAATATAATGGGCTGACTCAAGAGGCTGAGCCCGATACGAGCCCAGGATTAAATAAAACTCCTTACTCGATTTGTTAACATGGTTATATTTTTATAAAATGCAAGGAAATTGCAAGAAAAGGCCGTACATTAAAAACCCAAGTTTATTCTATAAATAATTTGTATGCAATAAAGATACCACTAAAAAGTTAGCTGGCATTCCAGAGAAATCTTTTAAGCAATGGAGACAGGGCTGATTGCAAAAGCTCACTCTTTGAATGACGGACGTTTTCTCCTGCTTTGAAAGTTGATGGCTTCCTGGTGGCTAATCGCTTTTATCTTCACTTTGATAGTGCCTGTATTCCGGCTTCAGTTCCCAAGTGCTTTTGTGTGGCCCCTTAAAATTGTAGATGCCGATTTCTCTCAAAATCTCCTTTAAATAGATCTGAAAGAAAGCAGAGAGATTGACTGAACGGGGTATGAACACAGGACGTCATGATGTTGAAGGCAGCCTATCCCCTACCCCAGACCCTTCAAAGAATACATTTACACCAAGTTGAAGGTGGAGGTTAATTCGTTTTTCTACTCCCTCAGAATTACATGGGGGTGAGGGAGGAAAGTTGAGCAATTTATTTATTTATTTATTTATTAAATTTCTATGCCGCCCTATTCCGGGAACTCAGGGCGGCTTACAGCATAAATAGAAATCCAATAAAAACTAAACTGTACATATATAAAAATATAAAAAAGAAGAACCCCTAAATTAAGAACCATTCATTCAGCAAACGTACACACAGACATACACTGGCTAGGGGCAAGATGTCAACCGCCCCAGGCCTGCCGGCAGAGATGGGTCTTTAGTAGTTTACGAAAGGCGGAGAGGGTGGGGGCGATACGGATCTCCGGGGGGAGTTGATTCCAGAGGGCCGGGGCCGCAACAGAAAAGGCCCTTCCCCTAGGCCCCGCCAGGCGACACTGTCTGGCCGACGGGACCTGGAGAAGGCCGACTCTGTGGGCCCTAACCGGTCGCTGGGTTTCGTGAGGCAGCAGGCGGTCCCGTAAGTAACCTGGTCCGATGCCATGTAGGGCTTTATAGGTCATAACCAACACTTTGAATTGCGTTCGGAGACCAATAGGCAGCCAATGCAGCTCACGGAGTGATGCTGAGATGTGGGCATTTCTGGGCAGGCCCAACACTGCTCGCGCGGCTGCATTCTGCATTACCTGAAGTCTCCGAACGTTTTTCAAAGGTAGCCCCATGTAGAGAGCATTGCAGTAGTCGAGCCTCGAGGTGATAAGGGCATGAGTGACTGTGAGAAGAGACTCCCGGTCCAAATAGGGCCGCAACTGGTGCTCCAGGCGAACCTGGGCAAATGTCCTCCTCGCCACAGCCGACAAATGATGTTCCAAGTTTAGCTGTGGATCGAGGAGGACGCCCAAGTTGCGGACCTTCTCCGAGGGGGTCAAAAGCTCCCCCCCCAGGCTGATGGACGGATAGATTGAATTATCTTTGGGAGGCAGAATCCATAGCCACTCCGTCTTGTCGGGGTTGAGTTTGAGCCTGTTGGCACCCATCCAAACCCTAACAGCCTCCAGACATCGGCACATCACTTCCGCTGCTTCACTGAAATGACACAGGGTGGAGATGTAAAGCTGGGTATCATCAGCATACTGATGATATCTCACCCCGTGTTGTCGGATGATCTCACCCAGTGGTTTCATGTAGATATTAAACAGCAGAGGGGAGAGGACCGACCCCTGAGGGACCCCACAAGGGAGGAACCTAGGGGTCGACCTCTGACCCCCCGCCAACACCGACTGTGACCGACCAGTGAGGTAGGAGGTGAACCACTGCAAAACAGTGCCCCCAACCCCCAACCCCCCCAGTCGGTGCAGAAGGATACCATGGTCAATGGTATCGAAAGCCGCTGAGAGGTCAAGTAGCACCAGGATAGTGGAAAATCCCCTATCCCGGGCCCGCCAGAGATCATCCGTCAGCGCGACCAAAGCAGTTTCCGTGGAGTAGCCGAGCCTGAATCCTGACTGTTGAGGGCCCAGATAATCGGCCTCATCCAAGGACCGTTGGAGCTGGAGTGACACCACCTTCTCAACAACCTTCCCTATAAAGGGAAGATTGGAGACAGGACGGTAGTTGTTTAATACAGCTGGGTCCAGGGAAGGCTTCTTGAGGAGGGGGCGCACAATTGCCTCCTTGCAGGGAGCCGGAAAGGACCCCTCCCTCAAAGAAGCGTTAACAATCTCCTGAACCCAGCCCCGCGTCACCTCCCTGCTTGCCGAAACCAGCCAGGAGGGGCACGGGTCCAATAAACAGGTGGCGGAGCTCACAGCTCCAATGGCCTTGTCGACTTCATCGGGTGCCACCGGGTCAAACTCTGTCCACACAACAGGATCAAGACGAGTCCCTGTCATCTCGACTGAATCATTATCAGCCGACACTGCATTCCAATTGGAGTCAAGGTCCATCCGAATCTGGGCGATTTTATCCGCAAAAAACTTATTAAAGTCCTCAGCACTACCCTGCAAGGGTGCATCAACCCCCCCCTGATTAAGGAGGGAGCGAGTCACCCTAAACAGGGCAGCTGGGCGGGATTCCGCAGATGCAATCAAGGCGGAATGATACGCGCATCTTGCCGCCTTGAGCGCCACCTGATAAGTCTTGATATAAGATCTTAAAAGTGTTCGGTCAGATACGGATTTACTTTTCCTCCATCGCTTCTCTAGACGTCTCTTCTGGCGCTTCATCCCCCTGAGTTCCTCAGTAAGCCAAGGAGATCTCCTGGGTCTGCTACCACAGAGAGGTCGCAGCGGCGCGATCCGGTCAAGAGCCCCCTTCGCAGCCATATTCCAGGCCGCAACCAGGGACTCTGCCGAACCGAGAATGAGAGAATCCGGTATTTCCCCAAGCGTCCTCTGAAAACTCTCTGGGTCCATCAGACGTCTGGGGCGGAACCACCTAATCGGTTCCGCCTCCCTGCAGGGGAGGATTGGAGCCTTGAAAACAAGCCGTAACAGAAAATGGTCTGACCATGACACAGGCAAGATATCTAAGCCCCTTAAATTCAGATCATTACTCAACTGTTCTGAGAGGAATACCATGTCGGGAGTGTGTCCCCTCTCGTGAGTCGGTCCCTGAACTACTTGAGTCAGGTTCATGGTTGCCATGGTGGCCATGAACTCCTGCGCCAACCCAGAGGATCCGCCGAGCGATGGAAGGTTTAAGTCCCCCAAGACAATAAGCCTGGGAAACTCAACCGCCAGCCCAGCAACCCCCTCAAGTAGCGCAGGCAGGGCTGTTGACACGCAGCTGGGAGGCAGGTACGTGAGCAACAAGCCCACCTGAACCCCTAGGTCCAACTTCACAAGGAGCAACTCACAACCCGCAATCTCAGAAACAGCGAGCCTGCGTAGGCTAAAAGTCTTCTTGGCTATAATAGCCACTCCTCCCCCCCTTCCCTGGGGTCGTGGCTTCCAATGTGGTTTCCAAAGCCCCTGAAGGCCGGACAAGAAGCAACGGGTGGAAACTCATCAAGGAGGGAAACAACCTGGAATTAAGGAGAAATTTCCCGACAGTGAGAACAATGAACCCGTGGAACCGCCTGCCTCCAGAAGAGGTGAATGCTCCAACACTGGAAGTTTTAAAGAAGAGACTGGACAGCCCTTTGTCTGAAATGATGTAGGGCAGTGATGGCGAACCTTTTAGAGACCGAGTGCCCAAACTGCAACCCCAAACCCACTTATGCATCATTGGGTGCCGGGTGGAGCGTGGCCCATTTGCTGGGCGTGGCTGCGGTGCTCACGGCAGACTGGGTGGGACTAAAAAGTTCAATCCATCAATTCCAACTTTGCAAGATCTTTTTTTCCCCCCGCGAGAAGCTGCAATTGACTGATTGAACCTTTCTCTTTTTTTTTTTTGCACACGGCGGCGGAGGCCTAAAGCGAAAAAGTTTTATAAAACCCAACTGAAGGCCCAGGACTGGGGCGACGGTGCGCGTGCCCACAGAGAGGGCTCCAAGTGCCGCCTCTGGCACCCCTGCCATAGGTTTTTGCCACCACTGGTATAGAGTCTCCTGCCTGAGCAGGGGGCTAGACTAGATGACCTCCAAGGTTCCCTTCCAACTCTGTTATTCTAAATTCTATATCCATATTCAAGCTGGTGACCTTCATTATCAGCATCCCAGTTCATTATCAATATCAACAGGATGTAAACCTCACCCAAATCACCCCGAATTTAGATGACGGGGTCCACATCTACCATATCTACGCGTGCCTGGCTGAGGAATTCTGGGAGTTGAAGTCCACAAGCCATCAAAGGGCCACCTTTGAAGACCCCTGTCTTAAATCTAACAAACAAAATGGAGGCTGGCTGAGGAATTCTGGGAGTTGAAGTCCACAAGTCATCAAAGGGCCACCTTTGAAGACCCCTGTCTTAAATCTAACAAACAAAATGGAGGCTGGCAGAGGAATTCTGGGAGTTGAAGTCCACAAGTCATCAAAGGGCCACCTTTGAAGACCCCTGTCTTAAATCTAACAAACAAAATGGAGGCTGGCTGAGGAATTCTGGGAGCTGAAGTCCACAAGTCATCAAAGGGCCAAGTCTGAAGACCCCTGTCTTAAATCTAACAAACAAAATGGAGGCTGGCTGAGGAATTCTGGGAGTTGAAGTCCACAAGTCATCAAAGGGCCAAGTTTGAAGACCCCTGTCTTAAATCTAACAAACAAAATGGAGGCTGGCTGAGGAATTCTGGGAGTTGAAGTCCACAAGTCATCAAAGGGCCAAGTTTGAAGACCCGTCTTAAATCTAACAAACAAAATGGAGGCTGGCTGAGGGATTCTGGGAGTTGAAGTCCACCAGTCATCAAAGGGCCAAGTTGGAAGACCCCTGCTCTACACATTTCCAAAATAGTTGTAGATTCAAAGCAGCTAACGCTTAGGATGGGTGGATTCTGTGTGCCTGCGGATGCCAGCTCTGCAAATATTAATCATATAGTAGTAGAGCATCAACTCCCCACAAAGGGGCAGCAACTTACCATAGGAGTCCCAAAAAATAAATACATTTGGTGGTCAAGAAGCAGAAGAAAACCCAAACGTGCTTTTTTCACAAAGCAACTGGACTTCCTTATAATGCTTTGGAGACGTTTTCCCTTCTCATCCCGGAAGCTTCTTCAGCTCTGATTTGGATGGTGGGGAAGGGAAGGATTTATACTCCTTGCAGACCGCTGGTCATTTGCATTTGTTTTAGAGAGTCGTTGAGGCCACTCGGAGGATGACTGTGTCCTCAGGGCCACCTGAGTGGCGCAAATGGGTGGGGAGCCTTCTGGGGACCTTCCACAACACGGTCCTTTCAGCAGTTCCAGGAAGGCTCCACAGACATTTGCACCATTCAGGTGATTCGGAGGACACCGATAAACCTCCAAGTGGGCTCAACGACCCTCTAAAAGAAGGCAAAGGACCAGCTGTCTGCAAGGAGTATAAATCCTTCCCTTCCCCACCATCCGGTCAGAACATGAAGAAGCTTCTGGGATGAGAAGAGAAACGTCTTCAAAGCAAAACAAGAAAGTCCAGCTGCCTCCTGGAAAAAGCACTTTTGGGATAACTATGACCTGGGTGACTGAGGATCTTCTCGAAGGAGAGACTGGACTGTCCAGGCATCCTTTGCCCTTTTCCAACTTGGAATGTTTAATCTCCCTCCCTCTCTCCCTTCCTCCTTTCTTTCTCTTTCCCTCCTTCCTCCCTTTTCCTCTCTCCCTCCCTCTCTTTCCCCCTCCCTCTCCCTCCCTCCCTTTCTTTTTCTCTTTCTCTTTCCCTCTTCCTCTCCCTTCCTCCCTCCCTCTCTCCCTCCCTGTTTCTCTTTCCCTCTCCCTCCCTTTCTTTCTCTCTCTTCCTCTCTCCTTCCCTCTCTTCCCCCTCCCTCTCCCTCTGTCCCTTTCTTTCTTTCCCTCTTCCTCTTCCTCTCCTTTCCTCCCTCTCTCCCTCTTCTTCTCTCCCTCCCTCCCTTTCTCTCTCTCTCTTCCTCTCTCCTTCCCTCTTTCCCCTCCCTCTGTCTCTCTTTTTTTCTTTCTCTATCTCTTTCCCTCCCTCTTCCTATTTTCTTCCCTCTGTCCCTCTTCCCCCTCCCTCTCCCTCTGTCCCTTTCTTTCTTTCCCTCTTCCTCTCCCTCCCTCTGTCCCTCTTCCTCTCCCTCCCTCTCTTCTTTCCCTCTCTCTCTCCCTCCCTCTCTCCCTTTCTTTCTCTTTCTCCCTCCCTCCCTCTCTTCCCCCTCCCTCTATCCCTCTTTTTTTCTTTCTCTATCTCTTTCTCTCCCTCTTCCTATTTTCTTCCCTCTGTCCCTCTTCCTCTCTCCCTCCCTCTCTTCTTTCCCTCTCCCTCCCTTCCTTCCTCTTTCTTTCTCTTTTCCTCCCTCCCTCCCTCTTTCCCCCTCCCCCTCCCTCAGTCCCTCTTTCACTTTCTCTCTCTCCCCCCTCCCCCCTCTCTGTAATGACTGTATTCCTCTACTTCGGTTTTCTTCTGCAGTCAAACAGGCTTCTGCCATTATGGAAGAAAAGGAAAAACAGAAACAATGTGATGAAACCAGCAATTAAGAGGAACTGATTAATTAAAGGACATTTCACTTGCCTGGTCTCGCCATGCAGAAAAAAATTACACTTAGAAGAAAATGTGCTTTTCAGAGCAGGAACGTTCCAATTTAAATCTGTTGGAGCTGCAACTGGGTGCTTTAAGTAAAACGGAGGCTTAATTAGGTAGACCTGTATTTATCACTTGTTTGGATGTATTTCCTGTTACAACTAATGGATCGACACTCCGTTGATTTAGAAAAAAGAGAGCATCGCCTCGTGGGAAAAGGAGGAGGAGGAGGAGGAGGAGGAGGAGGAGGAGGGGAGGATGAGGAGGATGTGGGGTCCTCAGTGTGCTATAAGTCTGGTGGTTTCCTTGCAGATGTTTCATGACCCAACTAGTGAACATCAGGAGAAGGAGGGGAGGAGGAGGAGGAGGAGGAGGAGGTGGGGTCCTCAGTGTGCTATAAGTCTGGAGGTTTCCTTGCAGATGTTTCATGACCCAACTAGGGAACATCAGGAGGAGGAGAGGAGGAGGAGGAGGATGTGGGGTCCTCAGTGTGCTATAAGTCTGGAGGTTTCCTTGCAGATGTTTCATGACCCAACTAGGGAACATCAGGAGGAGGGGAGGAGGAGGAGGAGGAGGAGGAGGTGGGGTCCTCAGTGTGCTATAAGTCTGGTGGTTTCCTTGCAGATGTTTCATGACCCAACTAGGGAACATCAGGAGGAGGGGAGGAGGAGGAGGAGGAGGAGGAGGTGGGGTCCTCAGTGTGCTATAAGTCTGGAGGTTTCCTTGCAGATGTTTCATGACCCAACTAGGGAACATCAGAAGGAGGAGGGGAGGAGGAGGAGGATGTGGGGTCCTCAGTGTGCTATAAGTCTGGAGGTTTCCTTGCAGATGTTTCATGACCCAACTAGGGAACATCAGGAGGAGGGGAGGAGGAGGAGGAGGAGGAGGAGGTGGGGTCCTCAGTGTGCTATAAGTCTGGAGGTTTCCTTGCAGATGTTTCATGACCCAACTAGGGAACATCAGAAGGAGGAGGGGAGGAGGAGGAGGATGTGGGGTCCTCAGTGTGCTATAAGTCTGGAGGTTTCCTTGCAGATGTTTCATGACCCAACTAGGGAACATCAGGAGGAGGAGAGGAGGAGGAGGAGGATGTGGGGTCCTCAGTGTGCTATAAGTCTGGTGGTTTCCTTGCAGATGTTTCATGACCCAACTAGGGAACATCAGGAGGAGGGGAGGAGGAGGAGGAGGAGGAGGAGGTGGGGTCCTCAGTGTGCTATAAGTCTGGAGGTTTCCTTGCAGATGTTTCATGACCCAACTAGGGAACATCAGAAGGAGGAGGGGAGGAGGAGGAGGATGTGGGGTCCTCAGTGTGCTATAAGTCTGGAGGTTTCCTTGCAGATGTTTCATGACCCAACTAGGGAACATCAGGAGGAGGAGAGGAGGAGGAGGAGGGAAGAGAGAGAGAGAGAGAGAGAGAGAGAGAGAGGAGGAGGAGGAGGAGCCATCCATGATCTCAAAGACCACACATGATGAAGGCAGAAGAACATGGAAAGGTGAAGAAATGGTCTCACATGGCTTCCTATCAAAAGCATGGAGATCCAGGATGGCAATCCCAGACCACACAGCTCACGCAGGAACACCACAAGTCTGAGAACGTCCTCAAGTGCAACAAGTAACACTCCCTCCTTCCCGGCCCGGCCAAACAATCCAAGGTTACACCAGCCACACAACTTCAGCGGCACCGTTCTTGCCTTCGACCCAGTTACTACAGATATTACAAGTGATGGTGCCTGCCAAAGAGCAGAACAGTAACATTCTCGACCCCAGAAGCCAAACAACGTGTGTGTGTGTGTGTGTGTGTGTGTGTGTGTGTGTGTGTTTTGGACAGTGTTAGCAGACAGGAGCGACTGATATCCAGGGGGGTTGTTGGTCGCGCAGATAACACTGTCACGTCTCAAGAGGGCCTCACAGCTCATCTCGTCTCACCCAACCCAACGGAAAGAAGCACCAAGCGTTTTCGACAACACAGCCACACCTTGAAGTAAACTCCTGGGTGATGGGTGGAGCCTAAGAACCTCTGAAGACGTCCGGTGGGTGCTACGTGCAAGTAGTCCTCGTTTAGTGACCGTTCAAAGTTACAGCACCTCCAGGGTCACGTGATTTACCTTCGGGCGCTGGACAACCGATTCACATTTGTGACGGTCGCAGTGTCCTCTCTCTCTCTCTCTCTCTCTCTCTCTCTCTCTCTCTCTCTCTCTCTCTCTCTCTCTCTCTCTCTCTCTGTGTGTGTGTGTGTGTGTGTGTGTGTGTGTGAGAGAGAGAGAGAGAGAGAGAGAGAGAGAGAGAGAGAGAGAGAGAGAGAGGTGATCCCCTGTTTGCGACCTTCTGCCAAGCCGAGTCCACGGGGAAAACTGGATTCGCTTAACAACGGGGTTACGAATTCAACAACCGCAACGATTCACCTTAACAACACTGGCCCAAAAGTTCGTAAAATGGGGCAAAACCCAGGTAAACAAATTCTTTTCACTTAGCAACGTAAATTCTGGGCCCGACTGTGGCCGTAGGTCAGGGGATGACCCCCCACTACGCAACGCATAAAATTCTTGCCTGCGGAGCCCCGCCCAGCGCTAGCGACGGCTGCCGTCCTTCCGCGGCGTCAGTTGGAAAGAGAGACAGGTAGGAAACTAGGCAGACTTTGATTAGTTTTTGTCTCTGTTTATCCTTCGAAATTAACGTTCCCGCTTTCTCCATCCATTAGACGCCCCGTCAAATCCCTCCCACTCCGGCTCCCGGCTGCTCGGTCGATATTCTCCTATTTTCTTGCCTTTCTACCAAGAGGAGCAAAATCAATATCTGTCACGGAGAAACAAAACAATTAGTCAGCTTCTTAGTTTGTAGGAGGCGAAGGAGTTGGAACGGGAGCTGCCCGAGGCGAGGCTGAGAGCCGCACTTCGGCATGGAGAAATAAAACAAGTATCTACAATTTGCCTCCTCTAGAGCAGGGGTCCCCAACCCCCGGTCAATGGACTGGTACCGGGCCGCGGCATGCCAGCAACCGGTCCGCACAAACAAACAAAGCCCCATCCGTGAGATGTAGGCAGAACACAAAACCACGCACCCTCCGGTCTGCGGAAAAACCTCTCTCCACGAAACCGGTCCCTGGTGCTCAAAAAGCGATCATCTAGTCCAGGGGTCCGTGGACCGCTACCGGGCCATGGCATGCCAGCAACCAGTCCACACAAACACAAAGCAACACCCGCGAGATGCAGGCAGCACACGAAACCACGCAACCTCCAGTCCACGGAAAAACTTCTCTCCACGGAACCGGACCCTGGTGCCCAAAAGATTGGGGTCCTCTGGACTAGAGCCATCTATAACAGGGGTCCCCAAGCCCCGGTCAATGGACTGGTACCGGGCCGCGGCATGCCAGCAACCGGTCGGCACAAACAAGCAAAGCCACACCCACGAGATGCAGGTGGTACACAAAACCACGCTCCCTCCGGTCCGTGGAAAAACCTCCCTCCACACAACCGGTCTCTAGTGCCCAAAAGATTGGGTTCCTCTGTTCTAGAGCAACTGACTCACAGCTGCAGGAGAAATATTTCAATTTATGGCAACGGATTCCTAGACAGCTACAACTCCAGACCCTTCAAGATGGGCGCGTCAAGGGGACCGATGCAAAATGTTGTAAGCCGCCCTGAGTTTTTGGAATAGGGCGGTATAGAAATTGAATTAAACAAATAAAATAAATAAATAAAATACGCACTGTGATTAAGCCTACTTCACAGAAGGTAATTGCAGAATAACTCACTGCAGAGATCTCTTTCTTCAACTGGTGGTGAAATTTAGCATGACAACAATATTACATGGGAAACTATCATCTACCGATGCTTCCGAATTGGGGTGTGGGCATGAGAAGGACGAGGGGGGACATGACAGCAGCCTTCCAGGATCTCAGGGGCTGCCCCAAAGAAGAGGGAGTCCAGCTATTCTCCAAAGCCCCTGAAGGCAGGACGAGAAGCAACGGATGGAAACTCATCAAGGAGAGAAGCAACCTGGAACGAAGGAGAAACTTCCTGACAGAGAAAACAATTAACCAGTGGAACTCCTTGCCTCCAGAAGCGGTGAATGCTCCATCACTGGAGGCTTTCCAGGAGAGACTGGACCCGGGTGGAATAAAGTCTTCTGCCTCTGAGGTCCCTCCAGCCCGAGGGTGCTGTGCAATTCTACGATTCCTCTTTTCCAACATAGTACATAATTTGCCCTTGCAACTGTCAGCTTAACCGCGATTCTTTTCATTTATGTCTTCTGGGATTGTACCCAATAAAGCTATTTGTGGTTTCGCTCATATTTTATTTTTAGGGTTGACTTACCACGGGCTGTTTAGTTATATCCACCAAGTCTTTAATATTGTAATACTGGTGTTTCTCAAAGCCGAGAAGAGCATGTCCAGCACCTGCTGCTTTTCAGCTCGGGCCCGCTTGCGTCCTCTTTTTTCTTCTTGTCGTACTCAATCTAGTCATTGCAACAAAAACAACGACAACAACAAAAATACATATTTAACGTAAAAATTCCTTCATAAATATCTATATGTTGGACTGGAAAATATAGTTAAATTTCTAATAGGACTTATATAACAATTGGTTGCAGTTTGGTGGGTTTGCTTGTGTTTTTTTTAACCCTGATTTCACTTTGGAAGTCGGGGGGGGGAGAGGGGGGGCTTATATTCTAATAAGTATGGGTACTATTTAAGCATGATATATGTTTTGATTTTGGGGTTTGGAAAAAGTTGTAGATGATTGTATCCAGTTGAGGTTTTTATATCGATTCTTTGTTATATTTACAATTTTATAATCAATAAAAATTTTTTTTAAAAAATACATATTTTCAAAGAAGTTGGGGAGCGTTGCGTTTAACAGCGGCAACAGAAGTAATCAAGCTCCCTTCGGTTTTTATGGTAGCACGAAGAGGGTAAATTTTAGGGTATTTTGACAGAACTGAGTTTAATTTTTTTTTTTTTTAAAAGGGTTTTGTTTATCCCGTAAAGCAATTCAGCCCAATCAGGTGACATTCAACACCACTCTTGACCCGACAAACCAATTTTAATGTAGCAACGGAAGGGAATATTTGTAGCTCGGGATTCAACGGTGAGGTCCCTGGGTGCTCTCCCAGCTCGGCTGTTTTTTTGGCAGACGTTTCGTTACCCAACTAGGTAATATCATCAGTGCTAGAAAGGAGTTGTTGAAGAGGAGGAGGAGGAGGAGGAGGAGGACGACGACGACGACAACGACAACGACGACGATGGGGCCCTTCGTGCTCTCTGAGCTCGGCTGTTTTTTTGCAAACGTTTCATTACCAAACTAGGTAACATCATCAGTGCTAGAAAGGAGTTGAGAAGGAGGAGGAGGAGGAGGAGGAGGAGGAGTGTGGGGTCCTTCGTGCTCTCCGAGCTCGGCTGTTTTTTTTGCAGACGTTTTATTACCCAACTAGGTAACATCATCAGTGCTAGAAGGAGTTGAGGAGGAGGAGGAGAAGGAGGAGGAGGAGGAGAACTGTGGGGTCCTTCGTGCTCTCCGAGCTCAGTTGTTTTTTGCAGACTCGCCCCCCCTCCCCATGTGTCTTTGGCTGTAAGGTTTCATTTTAACATTTTATGTTTTAACTAAGATGTAATTGTAAGCCACCCAGAGTTCCTCTAAGAGGGTAAGATGGGCGGCCAATAAATTTAACACTCACACACACACACACACACACACACACACACATCAGCAGCTCCCAACCTTTTCCATACCCGGCACCTCTAGAACGCTTCTGATCTATTCTCGCACCCCTTACGAAAGTTCGAAATAACGGCAACGGATTATGCATGTTGTTGTTGTTGTTGTTAGTTGCGAAGTCGTGTCCGACCCGTCGCGACCCCATGGGCCATGTTCCTCCAGGCCTTCCTGTCCTCTACCACCTTCTGGAGTCCATTGAAGCTCAGTGATGCATGGACACTATAATTTTGAAAACCCAGGTTTTTGCACTCCCTGGAATATTGTCTTGCACTCCCGGTTGGGAACCCCTGGCATCCATCCATCCATCCATCCATCCATCCATCCATACATACATACATACATACATACATACATACATACATACATACATACATACATACATACAATACTCTTTATTAAGTAGTATGTGATGCTGGAGACTCATATCCAGCAACCTGTCCAGCAAGGCATCTAATCTGAGTTGAAGAACCAGAACAAAAAAAAAAGGTTAAGAGCGACTCACGTTGTACTGATGATTAGCCACGGGCTTGTAATTGGTGGTGACCGCCTTATCCAGCTGCATCGTCCAGCTGACGGGCTTTGAGGATTCTTCTATCTGCAGTCTGAAGGGGGGGGAGAAGAAATCAGAGAGGGTATCAAGAAGGGCGACTCCTTAAGGATTTCTCTGCCTCCTTCCTTCCGTTCGGGAGAGTCAAACATCGTCTGTGAAACGATGCGGAGAAAGAGCAAGTCCCTCAAGGGCCAAGTAACTTTGTGGGATGAGACCTCAGAGGCCTTTTTCTGAGGAGAAGGCACCCCGAAATAAACCTGAGGCCTTGCAAGGCCCTGGCGAGGCCACACTTGGAACACGGCATCCAGTTTTGGTCACCACGATGGAAAAAAAGATGTTGAGACTCTGGAAAGAGTGCAGAGAAGAGCAACAAAGGTCCCTTCCAGCTGTATTGTATTGTATTCTATTCTATTCCATTCTCTATTCCATTCTATTCTATTCTATTCTACTCTACTCTATTCTCATTCTATTCTATTCTACTTATTCTATTCTCATTCTATTCTACTCTACTCTATTCTACTCTACTCTATTCTCATTCTATTCTATTCTATTCTACTCTACTCTACTGATTCTATTCTATTCTACTCTACTCTACTTTAATTCTCATTCTCAATCTTCATTCTATTCTATTCTGCTTTGCTCTACTCTATTCTCATTCTATTCTACTCTATTCTATTCTATTCTATTCTACTCTATTCTCATTCTATTCTATTCTATTCTACTCTACTCTACTGATTCTATTCTATTCTACTCTACTCTACTTTAATTCTCATTCTCAATCTTCATTCTATTCTATTCTGCTTTGCTCTACTCTATTCTCATTCTATTCTATTCTACTCTATTCTCATTCTATTCTATTCTATACTTTATTCTCATTCTCACTCTATTCTACTCTATTCTCATTCTCATTCTATTCTATTCTATTCTACTCTACTCTCATTCTATTCTATTCTATTCTATTCTATTCTATTCTATTCTCATTCTATTCTGCTCTACCTACTCTACTCTACCCTACCCTACCCTACCCTACCCTACCCTACCCTACTCTATTCTATTCTATTCTATTCTCATTCTATTCTGCTCTACTCTACTCTACCCTACCCTACCCTACCCTACCCTACTCTACTCTATTCTATTCTATTCTATTACAAACCTTAGCTACCAACATTGGGGGGGGGATTTCTCATTTTGTATACACAAACCTGCCTGACAACTCTTCCTCCCCCGTACTCATCCAACATAAGGCTGTCAAACAAGCCACATGTGAGTCCCGGCAAAGCTAGTTCGGAAAAATTAGTTCTTGGGGGGGGGGGAGGGAAATGTCCCAGTTTCCCTGCAGAAAAACAAACAAGAATCTCTTCCCCCCCCCCGAACCTGCCAGTGAGCGCCACCGCGGACGGATCATGAAAGACAGCTCAGAGATCGCCACCGCCGAGAAAAACAACCAGGTGTTTTGTGAAGTGTGAAGGTGCATTCTTGGAAAAATGATTCAGGTTTTCAAAAGGAGAGAATTAGCTGTCTCCGCTGCCTCCTCTGCTTCTTCTAATTACCGGTTAGACTTTTTGCTCGGCCGCCGAGAAAGTTGTGGAAAGGCCTGATTGTGGTGTGTCTGCAACCCGGTTCAAAGGGGGCTCCCCAAATTTCAGAAGTCACAGACTCCAGATTTTGGACTCCATTCTGTAAGTCAGCCCATTTCAGGTAGACCTGGGTTCAAAAACTCATAATAATAATAATAATAATGATGATGATGATGATGTTGGAAGGGACCTCGGAGGTCATCCAGTCCAACCCCCTGCTCAGGCAGGAAACCCTATACCATTTCAAACAAATGTCTGTCCAGTCTCTTCTTCAAAACTTCCAGTGTTGGAGAAGGGAGGGAAGGAAGGAAGGAAGGAAGAAAGGAAGGAAGGAAGGAAGGAAGGAAGGAAGGAAGGAAGGAAGGAAGGAAGGAAGGAAGGAAGGAAAAGAATAATAGAAGGGACCTTGGAGGTCATCTAGTCCAACCCCCTGCTTAGGCAGGAGACCTTATACCATTTCAGACAAATGGCTGCCCAGTCTCTTCTTAAAAGCTTCCAGTGTTGGAGAAGGGAGGGAAGGTAGGAAGGAAGGAAGAGAGGAAGGAAGGAAGGAAGGAAGGAAGGAAGGAAGGAAGGAAGGAAGGAAGGAAGGAAGGAAGGAAGGAAGGAAGAGAATAATAGAAGGGACCTTGGAGGTCATCTAGTCCAACCCCTTGCTCAGGCGGGAAACCCTATACCATTTCAGACAAATGGCTGTCCAGTCTCTTCTTAAAAACTTCCAGTGTTGGAGCCTTCACCGCTTCTGGAGGCAGGTTGTTCCACTGGTGAATTGTTCTGGGAGGGACCTTGGAGGTCATCTAGTCCAACCCAAGCAGGAGGCCCTAAAGTCATTTCAGACAAATATTTTTGTCCAATCGCTTCTTAACAACTTCCAGTGTTGGAGCATTCGCAGCTTCTGGAGGGAAGATGTTCCACTGGTTAATTTTTCTCACTCCCAGGAAATTTCTCCTTACTTCTCGGTTGCTTCTCTCCTTGATAAATTTCAGAATAACACAGGTGGGAGGGACCTCAGGGGTCTTCTAGTCCAGCCCCCTGCTCAAGCAGGAGACCCCAAATCGGGTCTTTATTCTACCCGGGCCCAGTCTCTTCTTAAACACCCTCCAACGATGGAGTGCCCACAACTTCCGGAGGCAGGTTGTTCCACTGGTTAATTGTCCTCCCTGTCAGGAAATTCCTCCTTAGTTCTAGGTGGCTTCTCTCCTTGATGCGTTTCCATCTGTGGCTTCTTGTCCTGCCTTTAGATGCTCTGGAGGTTGACCTCCCTCACCTATTTGTGGCAACTCCTTAGATATGTCACTCGTAACATCAAAAGGCATTGCTTACTATAAGGTCATATTCAGACACCTACGTTACTCACGCTCAACAGTACACACAGTGCATATACTAGGTGTTGTTCACCTTCTAAAAATGTTGCTTTACTGGTATTTGGAAAAGGGCTCCTTATTGAGGGCCCTGTGGTAAAAATCTACCTCAGATAACAAGGGGATCATGTGATCCCGGGACACTACGACCGTCGTAAGTATGAATCAGTTGCCAAGCCGCTGAATTTTGATCACATGACCATGCTCTCTCTCTCTCTCTCTGTGTGTGTGTGTGTGTGTGTGTGTGTGTGTGTGTTTGTGCTACAACGGTCTTCAGTGGGAAAAACAGTCACAAGTCCGTTTTTTCAGAACGGCTGTAACTTTGAACGGTCCACTAAGCCAGCTGTTGTAAATCAAGGATTATTATTAATTCTACTACATTTTATTCGCAAGCCAGGACAGTTATCTTCTTTCCAAACTCTAGCTTCAAGTCCATTTATGTTTCTCCTCTCCAAAATACATCTTTTGCTGCTCTGCCTGTCACGGTCGCGGGGCGGGAGCTACGAAATTCAATACACAACAGCCTTAATTGTCGTATTAATTGCCGCTACAGGTTATACTGGAGCTGGAAAGGATAAAATCACCTCAGGGAGACATCAACGTAATATTGAACACCCAGATCTGAGATGATGATGATAATAGCAATAATAACAGTAGTAGTAATAGTAGTAATAATGTTGGAAGGGGCCTTGGAGGTCATCTAGTCCAACCCCCTGCTCAGGCAGGAAACCCTATAACCATTTCGGACAAAGGGCCGTCCAGTCTCTTCTTCAAAACTTCCAGTGTCGGAGCATTCACCGCTTCTGGAGGCAGGTGGTTCCACTGGTTATCTCAAACTATTAGAGGTCAGATATATTATTGTGGTTAAAAAAACAACAACGCCACAACTGAAAAGATTCTCTGAGCACTCGGATTTTTTTTTTTTTAATCTTTACTGAATAGTCCTCAACTCACATCGGTCTCTTTGACGACCGTTCAGAGTTACAACGGCTCTGCAAAAAAGGACTTATGACCGTTTTTCCCCCAAAAAGACGGGGCAGTGGACCATACAGGCCAGTCCTCTACTTATGACGGCTCATTTAGCGACCGTTCAAAGTTACAACAGCACTGGAAAAAGGTGGCTCATGACCGTTTCTCACCGTTACGACCTCTGCCGCACCCCCGGGGTCACGTGACCAGAATCCACTCATATTTATGACGGGGTCCCCTTCTGCGACCGTCTGACGAGCCGAGCCAGCGGGGAAGCTTAACGACCGTGTAGCTAACTTAGCAACTCCAGCGATTAGTTTACGAACTATGGAAGGAAAGGCCGCAAAATAGGGCCAAACGGCACTGCGCAAGAGTCTCACTCAACGACAGGAAACGGTTGTAAGTGGAGGACTACCTGCCTGTGCACAAATTTTGCCAATTCTGGGCCAAGCTGCCGAGGAAACGTCCAAAAGTGCGATGCGGGCGTTACAACCCCCCTAAAGGAGACGGCCTCAAGGACTTCCTTAGCCCATAAGGAGGGCCTACTGCAATGCTCTCTACATGGGGCTACCTTTGAAAAATGTTTGGAGACTTCAGGTAATGCAGAATGCAGCCGCGCGAGCAGTGTTGGGCTTGCCCAGAAATGCCCACATTTCGGCATCACTCCGTGAGCTGCATTGGCTGCCAATTGGTCTCCGAACCCAATTCAAAGTGTTGGTTATGACCTATAAAGCCCTACATGGCATCGGACCAGGTTACTTACGGGACCGTCTGCTGCCCCATGAATCCCAGCGGCCGGTTAGGGCCCACAGAGTCGGCCTTCTCCAGGTCCCGTCAGCCAGACAGTGTCGCCTGGCGGGGCCTAGGGGAAGAGCCTTCTCTGTTGCGGCCCCGGCCCTCTGGAATCAACTCCCCCCGGAGATCCGTGTTGCCCTCACCCTCTCCGCCTTTCGTAAACTGTTGAAGACCCATCTTTGCCGACAGGCCTGGGGCAGTTAACACCTTGCCCCAGCCAGTGTATGTATGTTTGTATGTCTGTTTCTGGATGATTGGTTTTCTTTTTTAATTAATGGGTTTTATAATGTATTTTAATATTGGATTTCTTTATGTTAGTATTCATGCTGTGAGCCGCCCTGAGTTCTTGGAATAGGGCGGCATAGAAATCTAATTAAATACTCCTCCTTCCTCTTTCCATCGGATGTGGTGCCCAGAGGCCCCCCGAGCAACCCCTTAATAACAATAATCACATATTCTTGCATCAACCCCAATTACAGTTGAGAAAACATAGTATATAAAATTATAAACCCTCCCTACCCCCCCCCTGACTTCCCAGAGTGAGTACAGGGTAAAACAAAAGAAAACCCACTACTTCAAACAAAGTTATTATATAATCCTAACAAGAATTTTAAACTATATACTAAATACAATCTCTACTTAACATTTATTCAACCTTATCAATTCTAATACATATCTAATCCCTCAATCAGTCCATCTAATATCAAACCTTAAATCATTTCAATCCACTAAACCAAACCGACACATCGTCTTGTTAAGAGTATTAATTTTCATTTACATATCTAAACCATCAATCTAACAATCAATCCATCACTTCAATTCATTGAGAGGTTATGTAAAGTCACCCAAACAATCAAGTTTAGTATATATCTTCCAATAATCAGTTTCTTTTAAACAAATAGTATCAATAAACCCCTCAATTAAAAAATATATATATATATTCTTAATCAAGGAGGAGTGAAGGCTGATGTAAGTAGAAAGTTGATAAGAAGGGGGAAGAGTAGGGAGTAGGGATAGTTGGGTGGAGTAGAAGGAGGGAGAAAGAGAAGGAGGGAGGAGAGTAGGTAGATAGTTGGTAAGTGAGGGGGGAAGGTTAGGGTTAGGGGGATGTGGTGGTGGGGGTACCGGGCAGTAATGTTAATTGTTTGGTAAATGTGGTCTATGATTATTTTCAGTTGAGTTATTATTATTAAATGTATTGAAATATGTACTAATGTTTTGTTAATGGCTGATTTTGAAATATGTATTTATGTTGTGATTATGTTTATTGTTTATTTTAACACTATGATTTGATTTGAGCATTTTTCTTTTTCTGTTAAAAATTAAAAAACCAATAAAATATATATATATATATAAAAAAAAAGAATTCTAAATAAATAAATAAATAAATAAATAAAATCTGGAATATTCCTTTCCCAGGAAAAAGCACAAAAGGGATTTATGGCTTCTCAAAGCGTGATGTCCTTTTACACCTCCTGCTAGAGAGATCCTTCTAAGCCAGCATCTCAGGCACCGTCCAGATGGAGTGGTGAGTCATTAAATGCTCCTATTTTTCCTGACTTTTATTATAATGATAACAGGCACCTGCTCGCACGGCTGAGTTCCCGGCATGATGCACGAAGCTAGAAGGGGACTGAACAATGCCAGGAGTGTGTTTCAGGGGGGAGAAGGGACGTGTTGGCAAGAAGGGTGGGGTGGGGGGGAGAACCTAATTAAATCTCCACCCGAAAAACATCGAAGAACATCTAATTTTGTGCCGGGAACGAGCGACGAGCAGTTGTCCAAAACAAAAATAATAATAAATTGAGAATAATATTGATGTTAGCTGATGTAAAAATAGCGTCGTGGGGATAAAAAAAAAACGTGGCATCAGCTACAGGGAGATGACAGCTTTTAATTAAGGAGCTATGAATCTCACAGCATTAACTGCTCCAAGATGCAATAAGGGTGTGTTTGGGGAATATCTGATTTGGCCAAACGGGGAACAGAATAGCAAAATTTGGTGGCATCTCGCGGGCTTCTTCTCCAAGCTAGCGGTAGACGAGAAAAGGAGCAAAACTTTTGCTCCCGTCCAGCATTGATGATGTTACCTAGTTTGGTAATGAAATGTCTGCAAGAAAAGCACCTTTAGGAATGGCTTGGAAATATACTGCAATGGCTTGGAAATTTACTTACTCTTCTGAGTTTTCTGTGTCTAGTCTTCAAAGGAGTCCTTGGTGATCTCTGAGCTAGCTTGTTTTCTTGCAGGGGTCTCATTACTCAAAGCACTGATGATGTTGCCTAGTTGGGTCATGAAATGTCTGCGAAAAGCCCGCCAAGCTCAGAGAGCACCGAGGACCCCACATTTCAAACCCTGAGCTACAAATATTGTTCTTTATTGGTAACCGTAAAATGACGATTAGTTTTCTGTTTTTCCTGCTAGGGCAGGGGTAGGCAGCCTTGGCTCTTTTATGACTGGTGGACTTCAACACCCAGAATTCCTGAGCCAGCCACGCTGAGGGGAAAGGGAGAGGTTTCCAAGCCGAGCCAGGCTGGCTCAGGAATTCTGGGAGTTGAAGTCCATGAGTCATGAAGGGGCCATAGTTCCTCCATGCTGGCTCAGGAATTCTGGGAGTTGAAGTCCATGAGTCATGAAGGGGCCATAGTTCCTCCATGCTGGCTATGGAATTCTGGGAGTTGAAGTCCACAAGCCATGAAGGGGCCAAAGTTTCCTCCATGCTGGCTATGGAATTCTGGGAGTTGAAGTCCACGAGTCATGAAGGGGGCCATAGTTCCCCCATGCTGGCTCAGGAATTCTGGGAGTTGAAGTCCACCAGTCATGAAGGGGCCATAGTTCCCCCATGCTGGATCAGGAATTCTGGGAGTTGAAGTCCACCAGTCATGAGGAGGCCAAAGTTCCCCCATGCTGGCTCAGGAATTCTGGGAGTTGAAGTCCACGAGTCAAAAGAGCCAAGGTTGCCTACCCCTACTCCTGACCTAGGGGATATAAAAAGGGTTTTTTTGGGGGGGAGGAGGACAAAGATACAAACCGGCCACCAGGAGAAAAAGGTCCAAAGGAAGACACAAGGGGAGCCCCAACAATGTGCCAAAGATGTTAACCATGTTTTGTCGACACTACCATAAAGATATGTGTACAAACTACCAGCATTTTGTTCTCCAACAGGGATGATAATTGAATAATGCTGCTCTGATTGTCTAACTTGTTTACCGCTCTTGTCTCCCCAAATCCATCTTCACTGCTGCTCCTCGGGTGGAAATTCAGGCATTCAGCATAAATCAAGCCCCTTTCCCTGCAATTCCCCCCCCCATTCAATCCACAGCCCTCTGCCACTCTCCCTGCCCGACTTGCCTTTCCAAAGCACAAAGCTGCCGGCCCCCGGACGGCCTTGGTTCTCATGAATTCTCAACAGCCTGAAGACGGGGTGCCCAGTCCTTACACGGGTTACGTTTTCTCAGGACTGGCTGGGGTGTCCCTAAATCCCTCACCACAGGACAGGGAAGGCCTGCCAGGTTCCTAGTGCTGGATAAGGGAGGGAGGGAGGAAATATAGAAGGGAGAGAGAGGGAGGGAGGAAGAAGGAAGCAGAGAGAGAGAGAGAGAGAGAGAGAGAGAGAGAGAGAGAGAGAGAGAGAGAGAGAGAGAGAGAGAGAAAGAAAGAAAGAAAGAAAGAAAGGAAGGAAGGAAGGAAGGAAGGAAGGAAGAAAGAAAGAAAGAAAGAAAGAAAGAAAGAAAGAAAGAAAGAAAGAAAGAAAGAAAGAAAGAAAGAAAGAAAGAAAGAAAGGAAGGAAGGAAGGAGAGAGGGAGGAAGGAAGGAAGGAAAGAGAGAGAGAGAAAGAAAGAGAAAAAGAAAGAAAGAGGAGAGAGGAAGAGAAAGAGAGAGGGAGAGGGAGGAAAACGGAAGGAGGGAGGAAATATAGAAGGGAGAGGGAGGGAGGGAGGAAGAAGGAAGAAGAAAGAAAGAAAGGAGGGAGGAAGGAAAGAGAGAGAGAGAGAGAGAGAGAGAGAGAGAGAGAAAGAAAGATAGAAAGAAAGAAAGAAAGAAAGAAAGAAAGAAAGAAAGAAAGGGGAGAGAAGAAGAGAAAGAGAGAGGAAGGAAAACGGAAGGAGGGAGGAAATATAGAATAGAGAGAGGGAGGGAGGAAGAAGGCAGAAGAAAGAAAGGAGAGAGGGAGGAAGGAATGAAACAGAGAGAGAGAAAGAAAGAAAGAAAGGGGAGAGAGAGGGAGAGAGAGAGAGGAAGAGAAAGAGAGAGAGGAAAAGAGAGAGAGAGAGAGAGAGAGAGAGAGAGAGAGAGAGAGAGAGAGAGAGAGAGAGAGAGAGAGAGAGAGAGAGAGAGAGAGATTCCTTCCATTCTTCAGTCAGAACCGAAGAAGCATCTTGGACGAGAAGCAAAACATCTTCCAGGAAAAACAAGGAAGTCCAGCTGCCTTTTGAGAAAGCACCTCTGGGATAACTCCAGATCATGGGGACAGGGGCCGGCTGCTGCTCCACCTTCAACCCAGAAGCAGAGGGGTCCGAGTTAGATTTCGGAAGGAAGATCGGTGGTTGTGGACTGGAGAAGAGAACACGAAGGTTCCTGGGCATGAATTAAAATTCATCTCTGCAATCGCTCCAGGTGCTCCACTTTAAACGAAAGCCCCTCATTTATTTTGCAGCCCCTCATTTATTTTGCAGCACCTCCACCGCGATGAGTTCAAGTGGAGAAATCTGCTAAAACGAGTCTTCTCCGGGTTTTTTTTTAATTATTATTATTATTTTCTGTCACGCTCAGATGAAAAGGACATTTACCTCCTCAGAGGAACTTTGAAGTATGTGGGCTCCTGATATCGGGCAGCTTGGAAAAAAGGACTAATGAACCCCGCGTGTCTTTCGTGAAGCTCTCACGACTGAAGTACAAAGCTTCCGGAGCCTTTAATTTTCAAGCCTTTCTTCTTGGAAATGTAACTTTTAAATGGAAATCTCTCTTTTTTAAAAGAAGGAGGAGGAGGAGGGGGGGAGAAGGAGGAGGAGGAGGAGGAGGAGGAGGAGGAGGAGAAGAAGAAGAAGAAGAAGAAGAAGAAGAAGAAGAAGAAGAAGAAGAGGGGAGGAGGAGGAGAAGGAGAAGGAGAAGAAGAAGAAGAAGAAGAAGAAGCTCAAAAATGGAGCTTTAAACGGCAAGATTCTCCCTTTTCTCTATTTCTTCTTCAGAAGCAATGTAAGGACTTCTAACAATAAGTCCTCAACTTATAACCACAATGGAGCCCCCACATTTCTGTTGTTAAGTGAGAACATTTGTTAGGTGGGGTTTTGCCCCATTTTATGAATCCCCCTTGAGGGGCCTTTTGATCTTGCGGGATACATGAGCCCTGCGAGGTCAGGATCGGGCCCGTGCGGATTCTCCTCCCATTGTCCCATTGAGGGACAGGCAGTCCTCCACTTATAGCCATTCATTTAGCGACCTTTCGATCAATCGCACGTTGCTTATATGTAAGGCTGTAGGTCTACACGTATGTTGCATCTAGTATGTTTAAATGTGTGTTTGAGAGCAAGCAACTATATTTCATTTTTAATAGGTGCCATTGTGCCCACAGTAAAAAATGACAATAAAGGTTTATCTATCCATCCATCCATCCATCCATCTATCTCTACATCCATCTATCCATCCATCCACTTCTCTTCTCTATTCTGTGTATCTATGTATCTTTCTATCTTTCTCTTTCTATCTTTCTTTCTATCTATCATCTAACTATCCACTTATCGTCTCTATTCTATCCATCCATCCATCCACTCTATTCTTTTTCTTTCTTTCTTTCTTTCTTTCTTTCTTTCTTTCTTTCTTTCTTTCTTTCTTTCTTTCTTTCTCTTTCTTTCCATCCGTCCACCTATCTATCCCCTCTATTCTATGTATCTATCTGTTCTATCTATCTATCTATCTATCTATCTATCTATCTATCTATCTATCTATCTATCCACTTATCCTCTCTATTCTATCTATCTATCTATCTATCTATCTATCTATCTATCTATCATCTAACTATCCACCTATCCTCTCTATTCTATCTATCTATCTATCTATCTATCTATCTATCTATCTATCTATCATCTAACTATCCACTTATCATCTCTATTCTATCTATCTATCTATCTATCCACCTATCCTCTCTATTCTATCTATCTATCTATCTATCTATCTATCTATCTATCTATCTATCTATCTATCATCTAACTATCCACCTATCCTCTCTATTCTATCTATCTATCTATCTATCTATCTATCTATCTATCTATCTATCTATCTATCTATCTATCTATCTATCTATCTATCTATCTTTCTATCTATCATCTAACTATCCACTTATTCTCTCTATTCGATCTATCTATCTATCTATCTATCTATCTATCTATCTATCTATCTATCTATCTATCTATCATCTAACTATCATCTAACTATCCACTTATCCTCTCTATTCTATCTATCTATCTATCTATCTATCATCTAACTATCCACTTATCCTCTCTATTCTATCTATCTATCTATCTATCTATCTATCTATCTATCTATCTATCTATCTATCTATCTATCTATCATCTAACTATCCACTTATCCACTTATCCTCTCTATTCTATCTATCTATCTATCTATCTATCTATCTATCTATCTATCTATCTATCTATCTATCTATCTATCTATCTATCTATCTATCTATCTTTCTATCTATCATCTAACTATCCACTTATCCACTTATCCTCTCTATTCTTTCTATCTATCTATCTATCTATCTATCTATCTATCTATCTATCTATCTATCTATCTTTCTATCTATCATCTAACTATCCACTTATTCTCTCTATTCGATCTATCTATCTATCTATCTATCTATCTATCTATCTATCTATCTATCTATCATCTATCATCTATCATCTAACTATCCACTTATCCTCTCTATTCTATCTATCTATCTATCTATCTATCTATCTATCTATCTATCTATCTATCTATCATCTAACTATCCACTTATCCTCTCTATTCTATCTATCTATCTATCTATCTATCTATCTATCTATCTATCTATCTATCTATCTATCTATCTATCTATCTATCTATCTATCTATCTATCTATCATCTAACTATCCACTTATCCTCTCTATTCTATCTATCTATCTATCTATCTATCTATTTATCTATCTATCTATCTTTCTAGCTATCATCTAACTATCCACTTATCCACTTATCCTCTCTATTCTTTCTATCTATCTATCTATCTATCTATCTATCTATCTATCTATCTATCTATCTATCTATCTATCTATCTATCTATCTATCTATCTATCTATCTATCTATCTATCTATCATCTAACTATCCACCTATCCTCTCTATTCTATCTATCTATCTATCTATCTATCTATCTATCTATCTATCTATCTATCTATCTATCTATCTATCTATCTATCTATCTATCTATCTATCTATCTATCTTATTTATTTTATTTATTTTATTTATTCGGATTTGTATGCCGCTCCTCTCCGAAGTCTCGGAGCGGCTTACAACATATATATATAAACAATTGCAACAAATCCGAACAACATTAAAAATACAAACCCCATACATACTCATCAATCACACCACAATCAACAATCATCCCCAGGCCTGCCGGCAGAGGTAGGTTTTTAAATTCTTTCGGAAGGCCAGGAGGGTCGGAGAAACGCGGACTTCAGGAGGTAGTTGGTTCCAGAGGGCGGGCGCCGCAACAGAGAAGGCCCTCCCCCTAGGGCCCGCCAGACGACATTGTTTCGTTGACGGGACCTGGAGGAGGCCGACCCTGTGCGCTCTCACCGGTCGTAGAGAAGTATGTGGCAGAAGGCGGTCCCGTAAGTATCCTGGTCCCAAGCCATGAAGGGCTTTATAGGTAATAACCAACACCTTGAATTGGGCTCGGAGACCAATGGGCAACCAATGCAGCGTGCGGAGAGTTGTTGAAATGTGGGCACAACGAGGAAGACCCACAACTGCTCGCGCAGATGCATTTTGCACTAATTGTAGTCTCCGAACACTCTTCAAGGGTAGCCCCATGTAGAGAGCGTTGCAGTAGTCGATCCTCGAGGTGACAAGGGCATGTGTGACTGTGAGGAGTGACTCCCGATCCAAGTAAGGACGCAACTGGTGCACCAGGCGAACCTGGGCAAATGCCCCCCTCGCCACTGCCGACAAATGATGATCCAATGTCAGCTGTGGATCAAGGAGGACTCCCAAGTTGCGAACCTTCTCTGAGGGGTTTATAGATTCACCCCCCCAGGGTAATGGAAGGACAGATAGAAGTGTCCTTGGGAGGCATCACCCACAGCCACTCTGTCTTATCGGGGTTGAGCCTTAATCTGTTAACACCCATCCAGACCCTCACAGCCTCCAGACACTGGCACATCACCTCAACCGCTTCACTGATATGGCCAGGAGTGGAAATGTACAGCTGAGTATCATCAGCGTACTGATGGTATCTCACTCCGTGGCAGTGGATGATCTCACCCAGTGGCTTCATGTAAATGTTAAAAAGTAGGGGGGAGAGAACCGACCCCTGAGGCACCCCACATGGGAGTAACCTAGAGGTGGACCTTCGATCCCCCACAAACACCTACTGCAACCGACCAGTGAGATAGGAGGAGAACCACCGCAATACGGTGTCCCCCACTCCCAATCCCTCCAGCCGGCGCAGAAGGATACCGTGGTCAATGGTATCGAACGCCGCTGAGAGGTCAAGAAGCACCAGGACAGAGGACTGGCCTCTATCCCAGGCTCGCCAGAGATCATCCATCAGAGCGACCAAAGCAGTTTCAGTGCTGTAGCCGGGCCTGAACCCCGACTGCAGAGGGCCCAGATAATCGGCTTCCTCCAGAGACCGCTGGAGCTGATGCGCCACCACCTTCTCGACAACCTTCCCCACAAAGGGAAGGTTGGAGACCGGACGATAGTTGGTCAAAATTTCTGGATCCAGGGAAGGCTTCTTGAGGAGGGGGCGCACAAGTGCCTCCTTTAAGGGAGCCGGAAAGGACCCCTCCCTCAAAGAAGCGTTGACAATCTCCTGGATCCAGGTACGTGTCACCACCCTACTGGCCGAAACCAGCCAGGAGGGACACGGGTCCAACAAACAGGTGGCAGAACATACAGATCCAATGGCCCTGTCCACTTCCTCAGGCGTAACAGCCTCAAACTCTCCCCAGATGACCGGACAAGAACATGCCCCTGTCCCCTCGACTGAATCATTATCAGTCGACTCTGCTCCACAATTGGAGTCTAGGTCGGCCCGGATCTGAGCCACTTTGTCTGCGAAACAGTTATTAAAGTCCTCGGCACTACCCTGCAAGGGAGGCCCCGGACCCCTTGGGTTAATAAGGGATCGGGTCACCCTAAACAGGGCGGCCAGACGAGATTCCGCAGACGCGATCAAAGCAGAAAGATACAAAGATCTTGCCGCCTTAATCGCCTTCAGATAGGCTTTAATAAATAAGCTCAATCTGGTTCGGTCAGATCCGGACTTACTTTGTCTCCATCGCTTCTCTAGACGTCTCTTATGGCGCTTCATCCCCCTGAGCTCCTCAGTAAACCAAGGAGACCTCCTGGGGCCAGCACCACGGAGAGGTCGCAAAGGCGCAATCCGGTCAATAGCCCCCTTCGCGGCCGTATTCCATGCCGCTACCAGGGACTCCGCCAGACTGTGAATGAGGGAGCTCGGTAATTCCCCAAGCGCCGTCTGAAAGCCAATTGGATCCATCAGGCGTCTGGGGCGGAACCACCTAATCGATTCCGCCTCCCTGCGGGGAAGGATTGGGGCCGTAAAATTCAGTCGAAGCAGAAAATGATCAGTCCATGACAAAGGCAAGATATCTAAGCCCCTTAAAACCAGATCATTACCCAACTGCTCCGAAAGGAAAATCATATCCGGGGCGTGTCCACCCTCATGCGTCGGGCCCTGCACTACTTGGGTCAGGTCCATGGTTGTCATGGCGGCCATGAATTCCTATCATCTAACTATCCACTTATCCTCTCTATTTTATCTATCTATCTATCTATCTATCTATCTATCTATCTATCTATCTATCTATCTATCTATCTATCTATCTATCTATCTCTATCTATCTATCTATCATCTAACTATCCACTTATCCACTTATCCTCTCTATTTTATCTATCTATCTATCTATCTATCTATCTATCTATCTATCATCTATCCACTTATCCACTTATCCTCTCTATTCTATCTATCTATCTATCTATCTATCTATCTATCTATCTATCTATCTATCTATCTATCTATCTATCATCTAACTATCCACTTATCCTCTCTATTCTATCTATCTATCTATCTATCTATCTATCTATCTATCTATCTATCTATCTATCTATCATCTAACTATCCACTTATCCTCTCTATTCTATCTATCTATCTATCATCTAACTATCATCTAACTATCCACCTATCCTCTCTATTCTATCTATCTGTCTGTCTGTCTGTCTGTCTGTCTGTCTGTCTGTCTGTCTGTCTATCTATCTATCTATCATCTATCCACTTATTCTATCTATTCTCTCTCTCTATCTCTCTATCTATCTATCTATCTATCATCTATCCACTTATCCTTTCTATTCTATCTATCTATCTATCTATCTCTATCTATCCATCTATATCTATCTACCATCTAACTATCCACCTATCCACCTATCCACCTATCCTCCCTATTCTTTCTATCTATCTATCTATCTATCTATCTATCTATCTATCTATCTATCTATCTATCTATCTATCTATCTATCTATCTATCTATCTATCATCTATCCACTTATCCTATCTATTCTCTCTCTCTATCTCTCTCTCTATCTATCTATCTATCTATCTATCATCTATCCACTTATCCTTTCTATTCTATCTATCTATCTATCTATCTCTATCTATCCATCTATATCTATCTACCATCTAACTATCCACCTATCCACCTATCCACCTATCCTCCCTATTCTATCTATCTATCTATCTATCTATCTATCTATCTATCTATCTATCTATCTATCTATCTATCTATCCTCTCATCTCTCCATCTCTCTATCCTCTGCCTGCCCATCCACCCATCCATCCACCCACCGCGCCATCCAAAGAAAGGGAGCCTCACCGTTTCAGTTTCATGTAATTTTCGTTGGCTGCCGGTCGGCATTCTGCCCGCTGGACCACGATTCCTTCCAAGGACAGTTTTTCTGGAACAGAAGGAGACCCAAATTAGCACCAAGTCGCACCAAAGAGAGAGAGAGAGAGAGAGAGAGAGAGAGAGAGAGAGAGAGAGAGAGAGAGGGAGAGAGAGAGAGAGAGAGAAATTTTTGGTTCTGCAATATACAGGCAGTCCTCGACTTAGCCGCAGTTCATTTAGTGACCGTTTGAAGTTAAATTGGCACTGAAAGAAACAAGTGACTTAAGACCCCTGTTCACACTTACAACCACTGCACTGTCCTCGTGGATCAAAATTCCGACAGTTGGGAGCTGACTCATACGTACGACGGCCGCCGCGTCCCGGAGGGGGTCACACGATCCCCTTTGGTGACCTTCGGACAAGCAAAGTCAGCGGGGGACGCCAGGCTCACTTAACAACCAGATTTCAAACTTTGCAACTGCGGTGATTCCCTTAACAATCGTGGCCAGGAAACGTCGTAACAAAAGGGGGGGGGAAATGTCACTTTAACAAATGTCTCGCTTAGCAACGGAAATTTACGGCTCAGCTGTGGTCATAGGTCAAGGACTGCCTATGTGTCTCCTGAAATACTTTTCTCAAGACTTTGCAGAAATTCATTTACTTATTTATTTATTGTTGGATGCTACAGGACCAGTTGATTCAACAATCCTAGTGACACAAACCCCTGATTAAATGCAGAAGATGTTACAAAAAGAAACATCCACCTGTCTTCTCTCGCACAGCTGTGCCAGCTACACCATTCCCAGTTTTCACCGAAGGGACACCGGCACATGGCTTTGTTCCACCAGAAATGCAGGGCTCAGCAGCCCAGAAATAATTGCGTCGCTATTAATAGTGGCAGCTATTTGTAAGGTAGCTGAATGATATTTGCGGGGAAAGGAATCTGCTAATCCAGGGGTTCTCAACCTTGGCAACTTTAAGACTTGTGGACTTCAACTCCCAGAATTCCTCAGCCAGCTTTGCTGGCTGAGGAATTCTGGGAGTTGAAGTCCACAAGTCTTAAAGTTGCCACGGTTGAGAACCCCTATTAATGTAATATGCTAATCAGCACGCACCTTCCTTGTCGCAAGCTAATGAATAAAAGCCATGGAATTAATTCGCGTGACTGGGGGCAAAAGCTTGGAAACCGGAAACGTTAGCGTGGGAATCTTGTTTTAGCGTCCTGCGTTTCTTCATATGTGTTCATAGTTTTGCAGAGTTTATTGACCAAAGTAACTGAAAACAGACTGGGAGAAAACCCAGAGGAAAAACAGCCAACGATGGGAAAGGATGCCCACGAATGAATTCGTTACTCTATACTTAAAAGCTAGCTAGAAAGCCCGTTTGGAGGGAGGGGAGGGGAGTAAAAGAGGAGACTCTAGTTGTCTCTTAGGCAGGGAACTGGCTAGGTGACTTTGGGTCGGCCATTCTCAGCCCAATACTGGGAAGTCAAAAAAAAACAACCCCAAAAAACACAACCAACCCCATCCCATCTATCAATCCACATTGTGCAGTACGGTCAAATGTGGTCCATGATCTTTAGCAAAGGTTTCAGACGGCAGCGGATTGGTGTATGAGTGTGTGTGTGTGTGTGTGTGTGTGTGTGTGTGTGAGAGAGAGAGAGAGAGAGAGAGAGAGAGAGCGAGAGAGAGAGAGAGAGAGAGAGAGAGAGAGAGAGAGAGAGAGAGAGAGAGAGAAGAAATAGCAAGAGGGAAAGAAAGCGAGAAAGAATGAGAGAGAGAGAAAGGAGAGAAAGAAAATAGGGACAGTAAGAGAAAGAGAGAGAAAAGGAAAAGAAAGACAGAGACAGAGAGAGAGAGAGAGAGAGAGCAGGAGAGGGAGAGAGAAAGAGAGGGGGGACAGAGAGGGAGAGAGAGAAAGAGAGGGAGAGAGAAAGAAAGAAAAAAGAGAAAGAAAAGAAAAAGAAAGTGTGTGTGAGAAAGACAGAGCAAGAGAAAGAAAAAGTGAGAAAGAGACAGAGCAAGAGACAGACAGAGAGAGACAGAGAGCGAGAGACAGAGAGAGAGAGAGAAAGAAAAAAGAAAGAAAGAAAGAAAGAAAGAAAGAAAGAAAGAGGGAGGGAGGAAGAAAAAGAAAGAAAGAAAGAATGAGAGAGAGAGAAAGGAGAGAAAGAAAATAGGGACAGTAACAGAAAGAGAGAGAAAAG
The DNA here is from genome assembly GCA_034064705.1 of Bothrops alternatus. Lineage (NCBI taxonomy): Eukaryota > Metazoa > Chordata > Lepidosauria > Squamata > Viperidae > Bothrops > Bothrops alternatus. The sequence continues at coordinate 162,574 of JARGCV010000526.1, forward strand.
GAAAAGAGAGACAGAAAGAGAGAGAGAAAGAGAGAGAGGGCAGGAGAGTGAGAGAGAAAGAGAGGGGGACAGAGGGAGAGAAAGAGAGGGAGAAAGAAAGAAAAAAGAGAAAGAAAAGAAAAAGAAAGTTTGTGTGAGAAAGACAGAGCAAGAGAAAGAAAAAGTGAGAGAGAAAGAGACAGAGCGAGAGACACACAGAGAGAGAAAGAGAGAGAGAGAGAGAGAGAGAGAAAGAAAGAAAGAAAGAAAGAAAGAAAGAAAGAAAGAAAGAAAGAAAGAAAGAAAGAAAGAAAGAAAGAAAGAAAGAAAGAAAGAAAGATCCGCCAGGGTGTGACGGGGCTCCTCCTGATTGTATCCCCCTCTTAGAGACGGCTGACCTCTGCAGCGTCTGGCTGCTCTGCAGTGGGGGGGGGGGGGAAGACACGACTGCTTTAAAGCATCGCAGCCGGGTGAGCCGGCCTTGGGCTGGGAGACACCGCTTGGAGGCCCCCTCTGGAGGGCTGCGCTGCTTCCGTCAGGAACGCCCAGCCAACGGAAGGCGCACGGGAAACCGTTGCAGGTTGTGCCTCTCCTCCCTACCTCTGTGACACCACAGACTCTCTTGGAAGCATTCAACACATCCAAAAGCCCAACCCAATACAGGGGGGGGTCCCCAACCTTAGCGACCATTTGAAGTTACAATGCCGTCCAAAAGGACACTTGTGACTGTTTTCACACTTACGACCGTTGCAGCATCCCCAGGATATTCTGATTAAAATCTAGAAGCTTGGCAAACCGACTTGTACTTATGACGGTTGCCGTGTCCCGGGGGTCCTTCTGACCAGCAACGTTAAGGAGGGGGGGAGTCAGGTTCACTTAACCACCGGTTACTAACTTAACCCCTGCAGTCATTCGCTTCACAATTCTGGCAAGACAGGGGTAGGATGGGGCAACGTTCGCTCAACAAATGTCTTGCTTAGCGGTGGAAATTTTGGACTCGACCGTGGTCGTAAGCCGAGGAACACCTGCAGCCAGAAAGCCCCCCCCCTGATTCCTGTGATTCTGACAAATAAAACACCAGCTACTTCCGTTTCAAAGGGTCCCCCTCATCCGGCACGGAAAGCTGCAGATTCTCTCCCCTTCTGAATCCACCCCACTCGTCTTAGGAGATCTCAGCCCTCTATTTTGTTCTGCTTACACCTTGGTGCAAATGTTTTGCATTTTGGAAAACTCAGCCTTAAAGCCACGGCAGCTACACACAGAAGCAAGCCAGCTGCGTGGAAGTGTTACTAAGGGGTTATGCTACTGGCGCGCCGAGGTTTGACCAGCCAAAGTCCTCTGGTCCACAGGAAACAACGGAATCCCATTTTTACTGGAAAGAAACGGATCCCTCGAATATTTATCTCCCCATGAACCCAATTGTAGACAGGTCCTCTTGTCTGTTGCAATTTGTAGGCAAAGCATGGCTTTGTGTCCTAAATAACACCACCTCCCCCTACAATCCTCTTTCTCAGGCTATTTGAAAGCAAATTCCACCCTTGCAGCGCCATCTAAATCCACGCTTCTTGCGGGAGGGTTTCAAAGCGGAGCTGCTGGGTTTTCAATATCTGAATTGCTGCCTTTTGTCTCGAAAGATGCCCAGCCAACAATGAGGATGCAAAGCTCTGGAAAACGAGTCGGCTGTCTTAAAACGGAACGCGGGGTTCTTCTTTTTTCTTTTTCTTTTAATGAAGGTTTATGAATCCCTTAAGAAGGTGGCACAAAAAAAGGGAACGAAATAAAGGCGTGCTCTTTTGTTTCATCCATCCCGCCCTCCCCAAATCTGGCTTCCCCACGCGGGCATTCGCTTTCTGACTTTCTCCCTTAATAATGTCGATTCTGGGGACTTCCGAGAGGGAAGGAAAGGCACTTTTTCCCCTCTCCCTCCGCCCCCCCTCCCCTCCGCAAGCATCCTCTTACCCTCACACGGTTAAATGCAAATTCAGCTTCTCAGACCTGCTCCTAGGAACACACAGCACACACAGTTCCTACGCCACCTACTGCAAAGCTGAGCTGACAAGCTCATGCAAGACTCAGGGCACTTCCCCCGACTTGCCTGCTTCCCGGGCTGAATCGACGGGTTTTTGGAAGGAAATCTCCCGCCCGTCCAAAGCAGAAAAGAGGAGCAAGGCAAGGCGGCCGGGAGGGTGACCCTAGGAGCATCCCTTGGAGCATCGCACGCCAACGAGTCCACCGGGTGTGTGAAATGGAGAACGGGAAGAAAGACAGCAGCCAGTCGGAAGGCAGCGACCAAGGCAAGAATCCTAACATGTCTCCGGTGACTCTCAACGTGGGGGGCTACCTCTACGTGACCCAGAGGCAAACTCTCACCAGATACACAGACTCCTTGCTGGAAAGAGTGGTGACCGGGAAGACGCTCTGCCCGTCGGACACAGAGGGCCATTTCTTCATCGACAGAGACGGTCTCCTCTTCAGGCACGTTCTGAACTTCCTAAGGAACGGTGAGCTGCTTCTCCCAGAGGGCTTCAAGGAAAGCCAACTTCTGGCCCAGGAGGCAGAGTTCTTCCAGCTTCACCTCTTGACGGAGGCGGTGAAAACCAGGTGGGAGAAGGAGCAGCTGGCCTCCAGGGAGGCCACCTTCCTGGAGATCACCGACAGCCACGACCGTGCCCAGGGCCTGCGGATTTTTTGCAACGCGCCCGACTTCATCGCCAAAATCAAATCCCGCATCGTTCTGGTCTCGAAAAGCAGGCTGGATGGTTTCCCCGAAGAGTTCTCCGTCTCTTCCAACATCATTCAGTTTAAGTACTTCATCAAATCGGAAAACGGGACCCGGCTGGTGTTGAAGGAAGACAACACCTTCGTGTGCACCTTGGAGACGCTCAAGTTTGAGGCCATCATGATGGCCCTCAAGTGCGGCTTCCGGCTGCTGACCAGCCTGGATTGTTCGAAAGGATCCATCGTCCACAGCGACGCGCTTCACTTCATCAAGTAATGACTCGGGGACCCAAGGCCACGAAAGCATGCAGCCGGTCGGGTCTCATCAAACTTCCAAGCATCGGCCGACCGTTTATCCAGCTCGGCTAGCCCCACAGCCCTGCGGCTCATGAATCCATGAGAACTCGTGGTATGTACAATTTGTAAAAAAAGCCCACCGGCCAGTTCGTTGTGTCCGTTTGAATAACAACCCACCGTAATAAAAGAAAAAGAAAAAAAAAGGGTGTTTGTTAGATGTGATCGAAACCAAAGTGAGCGCTGAAGCCGTCTCCCTCCGTGTTTGCTCGCTTCTGCTTTTCTGACACCCAGCCCGGGGGACGAACGAACAGGCTGGTCTGCATTTCAGCGCGGACAGAATGCGTTGCTTCTCCCTCCGCTCGAGAATGATAAAAATGCTCTCTCGTTCTGGCTGTTATTTATCTTTCTGGGCTGATCCTGGTTCCAGAGGGAAAACGGTTTGTCTCTCGGTGGGTTGATGTTTAAATACGCAGCGCGGTTGCAGGAATTGGGGGATGTTTAGTTTAATGGAAAGAAGGACCAGGGGGTGACCTGATAGCAGCCTTCCAATTTTTGAGGGGCTGCCACAAAGAAGAGGGGGGGTCCACCTCTTCTCCAAAGCACCTGAAGGGGGAGGACAAGAAGCAACAGATGGAAACTCACCAAGGAGAGAAGCAACGTGGAATGAAGGAGGAATTTCCTGACAGGGAGAACAATTAGCCAGTGGAACTCCTTGCCTCCAGATCTTGTGGGTGCTCCAACACTGGAGGCTTTTAACAAGAGACTGGAATGGTTATAGGGTCTTCTGCCTGAGCAGGGGGTTGGGCTAGAAGACCTCCAAGGTCCCTTCCAACACTTCTATTCTATTCTATTCTATTCTATTTTCTATTCTATTCTATTCTATTCTATTCTATTCTATTCTATTCTATTCTATTCTATTCTATTCTATTCTATTCCATTCCATTCTATATTCCAGTATTTATTCTATTCTATTCTATTCTATTCTATTCTATTCTATTCTATTCTATTCTATTCTATTCTATTCCATTCCATTCCATTCTATATTCCAGTATTTATTCTATTCTATTCTATTCTATTCTATTCTATTCTATTCTATTCTATTCTATTCTATTCTATTCTATTCTATTCTATTCTATTCTATTCTATTCCAGTCCATTCCATTCTATTCCATTCTAATTCCATTCTATTCAATTCCACAATCTAATCTATTCTGTTCTGTTCTGTTCTGTTCTGTTCTATTCCATTCCATTCTACACCCTATTCTATTCTACATCCTATTCCATTCTATATCCCATCCTATCCTATCTTATCCTATCCTATTCTACAACCATTTGTCTGATGTGGTATAGGGTTTCCTGCCTTAGCTGGGGGCTGGACTAGAAGATTTCCAAGGTCCCTTCCAGCTTATTCTATCCTATCCTATCCTATCCTATCCTATCCTATTCTATTCTCCATTCATATTCTATTATATTCTATTCTATTCTAATTTCTTATTCATTCTATTCTATTCTATTCTATTCTATTGTTATAGGGTCTTTTGCCCGAGCAGGGGGTTGGACTAGATGACCTCCAAGGTACCTTCCAGTTCTATTGTATTCTATTGTATTCTAATTTCTTATTCTATTCTATTCTATTCTATTCTATTCTACTCTATTCTATTCTACTCTATTCTATTGTTATAGGGTCTTTTGCCTGAGCAGGGGGTTGGACTAGATGACCTCCAAGGTACCTTCCAGTTCTATTCTATTCTATTCTATTCTATTCTATTCTATTCTATTCTATTCTATTCTATTCTATTCTATTCTATTCTATTCTATTCTATGGTTATAGGGTCTTCTGCCCGAGCAGGGGGTTGTACTAGATGACCTCCAAAGTCCCTTCCAACTCTGCCATTCTGTAAATCACCCTGCAAGGTCTCAGATCTAGTGGGATTTAAAGCTGTACACAGACATCCACTGTATTGAACTAGCCATAGAGAAGGTGCTACATCATGTATAGTTCAGGATGTCATCCTTTATCTACCCAAACAGGAGGAGGAAAGGAAAGGGGGGAAAAAAAAACATCTAACTCTTATTAACTCTGGTCCTTTAGCGAACAGGGATTGAGACAAAAGTACGCCAGGACAAAACAGTTCACAGTTCCAGAAAAGACTTTGATGTCATCTTTTTTACATTTTAAAAATCCCTCTTTTTTTTTTTTTTTAGAAAAGACAGGTACTTCTCGATCACAACCGAGCCCAACATTTTCCGTTGCTAAATGAGACGTTCGTTCAGTGAGTTTTTGCCCCATTTTACGGCCTCTCCTGCCACGGTCGTTAAGCTAGTCACTGCAGCTGTTAAGTGAGCAACCCAGTTGTTAAGTGAATCCGGCTCCCCCCGCTTGACTTTGCTTGAGAGAAGGTCCCAAAAGGGGATCCCTGAGACCGTCGTAAGTACAAGCCGGCTGCCAAGGCTCTGGATCTGGATCACCTGATCATGGGGACGCTTCAAAAGTTGTAACTGGGGGGAGGGGGGAAAGGTCACAAAAATCACTTTTTTCAGTGCCGTTGTAACTTGGAACGGTCACTAAATGAAGCAGCCAGGATTACTTGTACACATTCGTGCCACAATAAGGGGGGGGGAATCTAGTTAACCCGGCAGAGGAGACAGCTACACACGGTAAGATGTGAGACGCACACCACACCTCAACACTACGAGTGTCGCACACGACAACCAGGCTTTCAATGGCACAAGGAGCTGGGAGGGCCGCCAGGAAGGCGGGAATCAACAGCCAACTTGGCTTCCCGTCATTAACTTCATTCCCTTCCTTAAAAACTCCAGGTTTTCTGTCCAAACTACAGCAATAAAGTCTTCTGGTTGGTTGGTTGGTTTTTTTTTTTCTATCAGCAGGGAAACACAAAGCTTAAGCTGTGTTGTAGTCGGCATTTACTACAACTTCCAATTATTTCTGCCCTGCGTTGGCTCCAGGGCAGCTTAGAGTAACCGGCTAATATATTAATCCGCTCACATTTTAAGCCGTTTAAAAACATCTGGATTCTTTCTGAGGGGTGGGGGCTGGCTGGTTTGTGTGTGTGTGTGTGTGTGTGTGTGTGAGGAGACCGGTAAGGGTTTCAAATGTTCAAAGCGCTGGATGTGCGTTAAACTGCTATCATCTTCACTATTTAGAAAGAAAATGCATGGGATTGTGGTGTTATTCATCTACTTATTAATTTTATTTTTATTTCAAATGGTTACAATGGGTTGCATTCTTGCAAACTGGGGGGGGGGAGGCAAGGTTCATAGGCAATTGCGCATCGCTTTCAAAAAGCAGCAAGATTTAATACGGTAACTGGGATCATTCGATAAATGATTTGTTAGCACCTGAAGCCAGAAGCAGCAGCCGTGGATGGAAACTAACCAGTTAGAGAAGCAACCTGGAATGAAGGAGAAACTTCCCGACAGCAAGGACAATCAACCAGTGGAACAGCTTGCCACCAGAAACCGTGGGCGCTCCATCACTGGAGCTTTTAAAGAAGAGACTAGAAAATCACCTGTCTGAGATGGTAGAGGTTCTCCTGCTTGAGCAGGGGGCTGGACTAGAAGATCTCCAGGATCCCTTCCAGCTCTATTCTATTCCAAATTATGCTCTGGGCCACGATTACAGCTAACCCAAGTATTTTATCCTACAGGAGAAAGGAAGCAGCCATGGCTAAAAGCAACTTCTGTTTTGCAAGCTACACAGTGGAGAGAAGTAAGCATTAGGTAAAGAACTGTGAGCAAACAATGCAGAAAAGGCACTGTAATTAACAGATCTGCCTTCTCTGCTATTAGTAATTTCCTGATTCAAGAAGTGAGTAGCGTGTTCAAATAAGCCAGTTTCCCACTTTTTTTTTAATTAAAAAACAAGGAAAAATTTGGTCCTCATGGTGCACCATCTGTTGTCATCTCTATTATTCATCCCACTTCTAATGCGGCAAATTCCTGGAATTAATTTGCCACACCAGAGAATTAGATCCCAAGAGAATATGTGGTTGGGACTCTCCAAGGCAGGGGTCTTCAAAGTTGGCCCTTTGATGACTTGTGGACTTCAATTCCCAGAATTCCTGTTCTGTTCTGTTCCATTCTGCAATTTATTCTATTCTGCATTCTATTCTGCATTCTATTCCATTCCATTCCATTCCTTTCCATTCCATTCCATTCTATTCCATTCTATTCTATTCTATTCCATTCCATTCTGCATTCTATTCTATTCTATTCTATTCTATTCTATTCTATTCTATTCTATTCTATTCTATTCTATTCTATTTGACATTCCTCCATTCTATTCTATTCTATTCTATTCTATTCTATTCTATTCTATTCTATTCTATTCTATTCTATTCTATTCTATTCTATTCTATTCTACTCTACTCCATTCCATTCTGCATTCTATTCTATTCTATTCTATTCTATTCCATTCCATTCTGCATTCTATTCTATTCTATTCTATTCTATTCTATTCTATTCTATTCTATTCTATTCTATTCTATTCTATTCTATTCTATTCTATTCTATTCTATTCTACTCTACTCCATTCCATTCTGCATTCTATTCTATTCTATTCTATTCTATTCTATTCTACTCTACTCTACTCCATTCCATTCTGCATTCTATTCTATTCTATTCTATTCTATTCTACTCTACTCTACTCTACTCTACTCTACTCTACTCTACTCTACTCTACTCTACTCTACTCTACTCTACTCTACTCTACTCTACTCTACTCTACTCTACTCTACTCTACTCCACTCCACTCCACTCCACTCCACTCCATTCTACATTCTATTCTACCGTATTATATTCCATTCCATCCCATTCTGCATTCTATTCTATTCTATTCTATTCTATTCTATTCTATTCTATTTTATTCTATTTTATTCTATTTTATTCTATTTTATTCTATTCTATTCTATTCTATTCTATTCCATTCCATTCCATTCCATTCCATTCCATTCTGAGCACAATGCCTCACGACGTGAGTGGCTCACCTCAATACCCGAAAGAGTGGTTTGAGTAAGGATGGAGGAACTTTGAGTCCCATCTGCCTTTAGAAATAATATGCCACAGCATCCAAATAGCGAAATCTGCTTAACTCTTTCTCCTAAAAAACCCAAAACAAAACAGGATCTGAAACCAGTGGATAGTTTGATTTTTAATCTGAGGCCAATTATAGCTGTCATAGAGACGCCGTTGCAGAGGGCAATTTCGTTAGGAAAGAAGTGGAGTGCTTGAGGCTTATTTGACAATAATTACTCAATTCAGTAATTAGCGGAGGGAAATGCACAATTCTGGTAAATTGAGGGCAGAGAGAAAGCACACCCTCTCTTCCAAACAAAAGAGACAAGCTTTCCGGGCCAACATAACTCCATCTACCCAATTTTCAAAACTCCTGAATTCAGGTCTCTGAAAAACACATCATTGCCGAGAAAAAGGAGTGGGATAAACATCTAGAAACAAGATTTCAGTGTCAGAACGTTAATTCTCATCGTATGTGAGGATTGAGGTCCGTGAGACGCTGTCACGGGAAGCTTCCAAGTGCCAACACAAAATAGATAATTGCTTTGACTATAAAACAACAAGAGTTGGAAGGGACCTGGGAGGTCATCTAGTCCAACCCCATACTCAGGCAGGAAACCCTGTACCATTTCAGACAAATGGTTGTCTAATCTCTTCTTAAAAACTTCCAGTGTTGGAGCATCCACAACTTCTGGAGGCAGCTGGTTCTATTGGTGAATTGAAGACCAGCACCATCATGGTCCATATTCTCAGGTCAGCATCAGGCTGGAACTGGAGATATCTTAAAAAATTCCCCACACTATTTAGACTCCATAGGTGTTTCCTTTCAAAAGGCAACTGGACTTTCTTGTTTTCCTTTGAAGACGTTTCGCTTCTCATCCAAGAAGCTTCTTCACTTCGGAAGCTTTTTGATAAGAAGCGAAATGTCTTCCAGCAAAACAAGAAAGTCCAGTTGCCTTTTGAAGGGGAGGGGAAGCAGCTTTGGGGCAACTATGACCTGGATGAATGAGAATCTCCATAGACCAGGGATGGGGAACCTGGGCTCTTTTATGACTGGTGGACTTCAACTCCCAGAATTCCTGAGTCAGCCATGCTGAGGGGAAAAGGAGAGATTTTCAAGCTGAGCCATGCTGGCTGAGGAATTCTGGGAGTTGAAGTCCACCAGTCATGAAGGGGCCATAGTTCCTCCATGCTGGCTCAGGAATTCTGGGTGTTGAAGTCAACGAGTCATGAAGGGGCCAAAGTTCCCCCATGCTGGCTGAGGAATTCTGGGAGTTGAAGTCCACCAGTCATGAAGGGGCCAAAGTTCCCCCATGCTGGCTGAGGAATTCTGGAGTTGAAGTCCACGAGTCATGAAGGGGCCAAAGTTCCCCCATGCTGGCTCAGGAATTCTGGGAGTTGAAGTCCACAAGTCATGACGGGGCTAAAGTTCCTCCATGCTGGCTCAGGAATTCTGGGAGTTGAAGTCAACGAGTCATGAAGGGGCCAAAGTTCCTCCATGCTGGCTCAGGAATTCTGGGAGTTGAAGTCCAGGAGTCATGAGGGGGCCATAGTTCCCCCATGCTGGCTGAGGAATTCTGGGAGTTGAAGTCCACCAGTCATGAAGGGGCCAAAGTTCCTCCATGCTGGCTGAGGAATTCTGGGAGTTGAAGTCCACCAGTCATGAAGGGGCCAAAGTTCCCCCATGCTGGCTGAGGAATTCTGGGAGTTGAAGTCCACCAGTCATGAAGGGGCCATAGTTCCCCCATGCTGGCTGAGGAATTCTGGAGTTGAAGTCCACGAGTCATGAAGGGGCCAAAGTTCCTCCATGCTGGCTCAGGAATTCTGGGAGTTGAAGTCCAGGAGTAATGAGGGGGCCATAGTTCCCCCATGCTGGCTGAGGAATTCTGGGAGTTGAAGTCCACCAGTCATGAAGGGGCCAAAGTTCCTCCATGCTGGCTGAGGAATTCTGGGAGTTGAAGTCCACCAGTCATGAAGGGGCCATAGTTTCCCCCATGCTGGCTGAGGAATTCTGGGAGTTGAAGTCCACCAATCATGAAGGGGGCAAAGTTTCCCCCATGGTGGCTGAGGAATTCTGGGAGTTGAAGTCCACCAGTCATGAGGGGGCCATAGTTCCCCCATGCTGGCTGAGGAATTCTGGGAGTTGAAGTCCAGGAGTCATGAAGGGGCCAAAGTTCCTCCATGCTGGCTCAGGAATTCTGGGAGTTGAAGTCCAGGAGTAATGAGGGGGCCATAGTTCCCCCATGGTGGCTGAGGAATTCTGGGAGTTGAAGTCCACCAGTCATGAAGGGGCCAAAGTTCCTCCATGCTGGCTGAGGAATTCTGGGAGTTGAAGTCCACCAGTCATGAAGGGGCCATAGTTTCCCCCATGCTGGCTGAGGAATTCTGGGAGTTGAAGTCCACCAATCATGAAGGGGGCAAAGTTTCCCCCATGGTGGCTGAGGAATTCTGGGAGTTGAAGTCCACCAGTCATGAGGGGGCCATAGTTCCCCCATGCTGGCTGAGGAATTCTGGGAGTTGAAGTCCAGGAGTCATGACGGGGCCAAAGTTCCTCCATGCTGGCTGAGGAATTCTGGGAGTTGAAGTCCACCAGTCATGAAGGGGCCAAAGTTTCCCCCATGCTGGCTCAGGAATTCTGGAAGTCCACGAGTCATGAAGGGGCCAAAGGTTTCCCCCATGCTGGCTCAGGAATTCTGGGAGTTGAAGTCCACCAGTCATGAAGGGGCCAAAGTTTCCCCCATGCTGGCTCAGGAATTCTGGGAGTTGAAGTCCACCAGTCATGAAGGGGCCAAAGTTTCCCCCATGCTGGCTCAGGAATTCTGGGAGTTGAAGTCCACCAGTCCTAAAAGAGCCAAGGTTGCCTACCCCTGCCATAGACACACTCTTTCAATATTAGTTCTTCCATCTGAAGCAGCATCTTGATCAACCCATACTGGAGGGCTCGTATGGAAACCAGTAAAGAACATTGGAAGGAAAATGCAGGATATCTAACAGAAGGCAATAGTTATGCATCAAATTTACTGAACGTGACTATCCTTCTAAAACCCGCTAAGGTTTCCAAAAAAGCATTTTCACCTATAGGTTGACTTGGGAAATAACCAAATATGAAAATGTCACATTGAATCTGTTCAGCCTAGCACTTTAGGAGAGAAAGGCAGGCATATTCATCTGACATTCAGCTTATTTTCCTGTGGAACAAATGCCTTACGAAGCTGTTTGAAGTGACTTAAATGAGAGATGCACTTGTAATTCTCGCTATGAATTAAGCTCTCTTGAACATGTTGAGGAAAAGAGGACAACATGGGTTCAAAAATGTGACGACGTTTTAACCAAATCAATTCTCAGGCTTGGAAAAAAAAATCAGGATCTAAGCAAGGAAATGGAAAGGTCTTTGCTCCATAATCATTGCTTAAATAAAATTTCAGTTTTTTTCAACTGTGGTTCCACCAACGAAACAGGACACACGGGATACAATTGAGAACTGCACGCACGAAGCCAGGAAGAGGAGATTTGGGCAAACAGGAGCCAAGGACATGACTCCAACTGATTTTTGGACTCTGAGGTATTTTATTCTACCATCTAGGATCTTCCTGTGGAATTGTGGAGCCAACAAATTAAGAAAATGGTTGTCTGCTGGCAACGTTGAGGGACCTGCTGAAGTGGACGTCTCGTCCTCAAATCAGTTATAGCCTCAACATGGGTCAGATGGATTAATTCAAACTCTTTTTCCAGCAAACTCATTGACTGACATTTGAACTGCTCATAGGTCTTTCCTGGAATGGAATGGAATGGAATGGAATGGAATGGAATGGAATGGAATAGAATGGAATAGAATAGAATAGAATAGAATAGAATAGAATAGAATAGAATAGAATAGAATAGAATAGAATAGAATAGAATAGAATAGAATAGAATAGAATAGAATAGAATAGAATAGAATAGAATAGAATCTTTATATGGAGTGGAGTGGACTGGACTGGACTGGACTGGAGTGGAGTGGAGTGGAGTGGAGTGGAGTGGAGTAGAATGGAATGGAATGGAATGGAATAGAATAGAATAGAATAGAATAGAATAGAATAGAATAGAATAGAATAGAATAGAATAGAATAGAATAGAATAGAATAGAATCTTTATATGGAGTGGAGTGGAATAGAATAGAATAGAATAGAATAGAATAGAATAGAATAGAATAGAATAGAATAGAATAGAATAGAATAGAATAGAATAGAATAGAATAGAATAGAATAGAATCTTTATATGGAATGGAGTGGAGTGGAATAGAATAGAATAGAATAGAATAGAATAGAATAGAATAGAATAGAATAGAATAGAATAGAATAGAATAGAATAGAATAGAATAGAATAGAATAGAATAGAATAGAATCTTTATATGGAATGGAGTGGAGTGGAGTGGAGTGGAATGGAATAGAATAGAAAATAGAATAGAATAGAATAGAATAGAATAGAATAGAATAGAATAGAATAGAATAGAATAGAATAGAATAGAATAGAATAGAATAGAATAGAATAGAATAGAATCTTTATATGGAATGGAGTGGAGTGGAGTGGAGTGGAATGGAATAGAATAGAAAATAGAATAGAATAGAATAGAATAGAATAGAATAGAATAGAATAGAATAGAATAGAATAGAATAGAATAGAATAGAATAGAATAGAATAGAATCTTTATATGGAATGGAGTGGAGTGGAGTGGAGTGGAATGGAATAGAATAGAAAATAGAATAGAATAGAATAGAATAGAATAGAATAGAATAGAATAGAATAGAATAGAATAGAATAGAATAGAATAGAATAGAATGGAATGGAATGGAATGGAATAGAATAGAAAATAGAATAGAATAGAATAGAATAGAATAGAATAGAATAGAATAGAATAGAATAGAATAGAATAGAATAGAAATAGAATAGGAATAGAATAGGAATAGGAATAGAATAGGAATAGGAATAGGAATAGAACAGAACAGAACAGAATAGAATAGAGCAGAACAACTGAGTTGGAAGGGACCTTGGAGGTCATCTAGTCCAACTCCCTGCTCAGGCAGGAAACCCTATATCCTTTCAGACAAACGGTTATCCAATCTCTTTTTTTACCTCCAGTGTTGGAGCACCCTCAACAACTTCTGGAGGCAGGTTGTTCCACTGATTAACTGTTCCCACTCTTAGGAAATTTCTCCTTGGTTCTAGGGTTGCTTCCCTCCTTCGTTATCTCTTTTTCCCAGAACGCTTTTCTTTCCTTCCTATCTAGGATTATTTCCAGTTAGCCGGGCATGTTTGCATGACAGGGAGTGCAAAAAAGGGGCCAGACTCCAATCGTACCTTTGTGGCCACCACAAGGATCTCTTTCCACGGATCCCTCTGGAGCTGGCCCTTTTTACAGAACAGCTGAGCTGTGCTAGTCCCATAGAATTTTGTAGCCGGGATCCAGCCGTCGGCTGCCTCGTTTGGGAATGATCTCCTGAGGCAGCTGCATCTGCCGAGGGGAAACCCTGAAAGACGGTTATAGCGAGGCTCAACCTGTCAAATAAAAACCTTCCGTCTCGTTCCCGGAGGGTACGGAAGCCAAAGCTGTCTCCTTTTTAGCAAAATGAATAACGACAGGAGAGGAGAACAAGACAACGAGCTGGCATCCGAAAAAGCCATCCCTGGTGCTCAGAAACATGAGGTGTCAAACAAGCAACGAGGGTGATGGATGGCCCTGGATCAAGCCCTAGCCGAAGAAGACAACCAGCCAAGGACACTTTGCTCAGTTCTGCAGGGACCTCGTGACACTTAAAGGGAACATCTCGGGAGCAGGGAAGTCCATTTGCGTAGCAGCTCCACACAGATGGCCAATTCGCCACGGGCAGTCAGGCAAACAGGACCACCTCCCCTCCACGCGTCCACAAACATTTATGCCGACACACGATCCTTCACAAAATCTAACTCACAATGAAAGCCTCCCCCTAAAAAAAACAGCTTCTCGTTAGGAATTTAATTGTTGTTGTTAGTTGCGAAGTCATGTCCGACCCATCGCGACCCCATGGATGACGTTCCTCCAGGCCTTCCTGTCCTCTACCATCTTCTGGACTCCATTGAAGCTCCTGCCTGCTGCTTCAGGGACTCCATCCAGCCACCTCCTTCTCTGTCATTGTCCCCTTCTTCTCTTTCCCTCCATCTTTCCCAGCATCAGGCTCTTCTCCAGGGAGTCCTTCCTTCTCATTAGGTGGCCAAAGTATTTGAGTTTCAACTTCAGGATCTGGCCTTCTCAAGAGCGGTCGGGGTTGATCTCCTCTAGGACTGACCGGTTGGATCGCCTTGCAGTCCGGGGGACTCGCAGGAGTCTTCTCCAGCACCAGAGTTCAAAGCTCTCCATTCTTTGGCGCTCGGCTTTTCTTAGGGTCCAGCTTTCACAGTCACACATTGCAACTGGGAAAACCAGGGCCTTGACTAGACGCACTTTTGTTGGCAGGGTGACGTCTCTGCTTTTGAGTGTGGTGTCTAGATTTGCCATAGCTTTCCTCGCCGGGAGCGAGCGTCTTTTAATTTCTTGGCTGCAGTCCCCATCTGCGGTGATCTTGGAGCCCAGGAAAATAAAATCTGTCACTAAGGAATTTCATATGCGTTGTTAAATAAAACAAATGGACCCAGACAACACGTTGTTTACTAAGCACCTATGAATTGTAAACTCAGAAAATACAATGTTGAATAGAAGGGGGGGAAGCTTCTCAAAGGAGATGCTTAGGTAACCACTATATCGTTAGTTACCTTTTCACAAAAAGAAATGTGCAAAGAGATTCAATTAGGGAATAAGCTATTATAAAGTCAGATTTCAAGTAAAGGTTAGGGCACAATGATGGAGGTGGAGTGGGGGAACCCCGTGGAGCAAACTGGAAGGACGGCTGTAGAGCAGAAGTATTCCTACATCTGTATGCTGACTCCTAGAGGTATGCTAGCAAACCACAGAGTGTATTTAGTAGCAAAGACTGTAATGGTCACTTGGAGGTGGGAGGTACTCCTAATGTAATCTACCGGATCCCCTGAACGGATTGTCCCTGTGACTAGCTAGGGCTATGTGGGGGAGGAAGCTAACTACCAGATTACAAGCGAGCGATCAGACGAGGAGATCCAAACTCGTTGGTCACCTCACACTGCAATGAACAAAGACATACATTCAATTTTACACCTACTAAGATTGTTGGAAAAGCAGGTACAAAAACAGCCAGGGAAGCGATTGAAGCCTGGGAAACAGGAGGGCTGATTTACCATCAGTTTATCAAATACGTAGGAGGTGAGGGCTTGACAGCACAAGGATACAACAGCCGACGACTTACTAGTCGGCCATCAACACCCCAATCAACCAATAAGAAGCCACACCCAAACACAGACACCCCGTAAATACGACGCATAGAATAACCCAAAGCGCACATTCCAGTAGAGAGAAGATTCCTGAAGATGGGCTCAAGCATGAGGACCAAAACTCAGAAAACTAAGCCGCTACCGGTAGTCCTGGTGACCAACCCAGATTAGATCTTGTATTTAGTAGCTATCGGGGGGAGGAAAATAGGGGATATCAGGATTGTCTGTGGCCCCACAAACTGCTAGCCCCCCCTCCAATTGCTTCAAAAGAGATAATAAATATGCACTAATGGCTAACCACACGTAAACAATATAACGCAACCGGTTCCACGTAACGTTGATAACCACCGTATTATTTACCTAGGACGCAACCGGTACAAAAGAACAAATCCTTGAAAAGCAGAGTTGGCAAGGACAAGAGAAAGCGATTCGGTTGAATTATGTAGAGCAACATAGCACAACAAAATGGCAGATGCTGAAGGGTAGCAGCCGTGCCTATTCAAAAAGGACATTTCCAAAGCGTATTTCAAGACCTAAACCTCAAAAACAATGAAACACAACAGAGGAAACGCTACCGCTGTTCTTCCTCTCCCAAGAAACAATTTAGAGAGAGAGATTGTACTATACAATAAAAAATTATGTCCTGACTCTAGAACACAAAGAAGAGAAATTGGGAAATATCAGCGGAATCCTTTGGAACATTAAATGGGGTTTCAGCCTCCTCTAGTGCTGATAAGGCTAATCAAACAGAGACATCTCAAATGAAATAGTAACATTAACAAGACAGCCAGTGGGTTTTTGGAAAAGGCTTTGAGCTGCTCCTTGCCGAAGACACAGCAGAAAAACATTCATTTCACGCTGCAAATGGCCATTTGCTAACAGATTTCTCTTTTTCAAGAAACTCATCCATCAATCAGATATCGCATCTGAGAATGACTGGTGGGTTTCAGGTGAAAACTATGCATCTTCTATGGCTAAATTGTAAAGAGTCAGTTTGATTTAGTTGCTCAGGTGTGGCCCAGAAACCAGGAATTGGGGACTGGAGGCTAAAGCATATAAGGAACGGTTGCTGGAATTGAGCATGTCTACTTTAACGAAGAGAAGGGCGAGGGGGGACAGGATAGCAGTCTTCCAGTATATCAGGGGCTGCCCCAAAGAAGAGGGAGTCAAGCTCTTCTCCAAAGCCCCGGAAGGCAGGACAAGAAGCAACGGATGGAAACTCAGCAAGGAGAGAAGCAACCTAGAACTAAGGAGAAACTTCCTGACAATGAGAACAATTAACCAGTGGAACAACCTGCCTCCAGAAGTTGTGAATGCTCCAACATTGGAGGCTTTTAAGAAGAGACTGGACAATCATTTGTCTGAAATGGTACAGGGTCTCCTGCCTGAGTAGAGGGTTGGACTAGATGACCTCCAAGGACCCTTCCAACTATTCTATTTTATTCTATTCTATTCTATTCTATTCTATTCTATTCTATTCTATTCCATTCCATTCTAATTCTATTCCATTCCATTCCATATTTTCTTGTCTAGTCTATTCTAGTCTATTTCTATTCCATTCCTTTCCATATTTTCTATTCCATTCCATTCTAATTCTATCCCATTCCATTTCATCTATTCTATTCTATTCTATTCTATTCTATTCCATATTTTCTTTTCTATTCTATTCTAGTCTATTCCATATTTTCTATTCCATTCCATTTCATATATTCTATTCTATTCTATTCCATTCCATTCCATATTTTCTTGTCTAGTCTATTCTAGTCTATTTCTATTCCATTCCATTCAATATTTTCTATTCTATTCTATCCCTTATTCTATTCTATTCTATTCTATTCTATTCTATTCTATATTTTCTTTTCTATTCTATTCTATTCTAGTCTATTCCATATTTTCTATTCTATTCTATTCTATTCTACTCTACTCTACTCTATTCTATTCTATTCCTTTCCATATTTTCTATTCCATTCCATTCCATTCCATTCCATATATTCTATTCTATTCTATTCTATTCCATTCCATTCCATATTTTCTATTCCATTCCATTCCATATTTTCTATTCTATTCTATTCTATTCCATTCCATTCCATTTTCTATTCTATTCTATTCCATTCCATTCCATATTTTCTATTCTATTCTATTCCATTCCATTCCATTCCATTCCATATTTTCTATTCTATTCTATTCTATTCCATTCCATTCCATTTTCTATTCTATTCTATTCCATTCCATTCCATTCCATTCCATATTTTCTATTCTATTCTATTCCATTCCATTCCATTCTATTCCATTCCATATTTTCTATTCCACTCCATTCCATTCCCTACTCCTGCTTTAGCCTTGAAGGCTGTCTGATGAGCTTCGGGCTAGTCCTCCTCTCTCAGCTCCTCCTATCCCACAGGGTTGTTCTGGCGAAGATATGAGGAGTTTTTATACCATCTATTTCTATTTTATATCATCTATTTTGAGTTTTTATATCATCTATTAATAGGGAGTCACCAAAAAAAAAAAAGACAACAGGATTAACACATAATAATCTATAACAGGGGTCTTCAAACTTGGCCCGTTTATGACCTGTGGACTTCAAGTCCCAGAATTTTGGGAGTTGAAGTCCACAAGTCATAAAAGGGCCAAGCTTGAAGACCCCGGGTCTATAATAACACCTTACAGTAGCTTTTCTCAACTTTGGCAACTTGACAATGTGTGGACTTCAACTCCCAGAATTCCCCAGCCAGCATGCTGGCAGGAATTCTGGGAGTTGAAGCCCACACATCGTCAAGCAGTCACGGTGGAGAGACGCTGCCTTGCAGATACTACTGCTTCGATGGATATTTGGTTTGCCAAACGACAGTTAAAGACCGCACATCTTGTCTCTGGAGTTCTCCTCACTTTTCCCAAAGGTTAGCAAATTGCTTATTAGCATTTAAATGAAAGCAACGAAGAACATTTTCTCCCTGTGCCTAAAACGCCAACAAACGCACTTGGCGTAAGCTTTCGTTAAGTTTCAGAAATCGTTTGAAAGATGCTAAGGAACTCTTCTCTCTTTCAGAAACACTGCATTTTAACAATTTAGAGCAATTTAGAGCAATGAAGGCATTTGAATTCACACTTTCACCCCAGAGGTTCTCATTATACCCTGGATGAAGCTTGAAGAGGTAGTCTAACGCAAACATTAAAAATGAAGAATTGTCATGAATACCGTTAGCCTCATATTCAAGAGGTCAGAGGCACTACTTACCATTATTGCTGCTGTCTGATTTTTCATCTGTCTGGCTCTCTAGAAAGAACGATAAAAAAACAAGAGTGAGGATTTTTTTTTTCAGCTTCATCGTTATTAGCTATTAGTATTAGTTACTAACTGTTGTAAGTTAGTTTGGCCTTACAGACTGTAACTATAGGGTCCTTGGTACTCTCTCAGCCCGGAGGGTTTTTTTGCATCACCTTTGTAAGACTGCAGTTATTTTTAATCTAAGTCTATTATTTATTTATTATTATTTATTATTTGGGCTTATATGCCGCTCCTCTCCGAAGACTTGGACCGGCTTACAACATATATAAAACATCAGTCACAGTCTAAGTCCAAATCAGAAAAATATTTAAAAATAAAAAACCCAACACACATTCATCATTCAAACAGCAATCCACAATCTATACTATATTTATATTTATGCTGTGAGCCGCCCTGAGTTCCCGGAATAGGGCGGCATAGAAATTTAATAAATAATAATAATAATATTAGGGCTGTTAGCTAAGCACGCCTCAGTAGAAAAATTCCGTATATTCCTATGATGGAAATTCAATTTCCTGCCTTTCTGCATCTGGATCAATGTCCCTTGGAAGTCGATCATAATTCTCTTCCCATGCTATGAAGAATGGACAACAGTTTGCCCAAAATGTTGTCCTAAAATTAAGGGCTACGAGGAGAGGAAATGGTTGATGGCTTAAAAAACGACTGGAAAAATCCAAAATAAAGGGGTCATAGCACACAAAAGGAAAATAACTGAGGTTGCAAAGAGATTGAAGGACATTATTTCAAAAGCGAGGATAACGGCTGGGTATATTAGCAGACTGCAAGCTGTAAAATGCAGAGAAAGTATGGAAAAATAAATAAAAGCCATACATCTGTTCCTGCAGGTTTTGCAATGTTTGGGATTTTTTTTAATTCTTTTTTTTTAAAAATTGGGTGCCCAATGTCATCTGCTTCATAAAGTTAAAATATTTTCCATCGCGGCTTCTGAGAGACCGAGAAAACGCCGTTTAGAACATCTTGCTGAAGCTAAAAAGCCGTGACTGCAAAAACAAGTAAGAACTCAACGCTTCGTTTTATTGCCAGAAATGTCTAAAGCCGGATGATCAATTATTTTAATCAACATAATGGATTTTATATATTGCTATGCTTGAACAAGTCTCTGGGCGTTGGTCAGCCTATGCAATAAAGAAATTGGCCTTCTCCAACCCAGCGTTGTCCAATTGGGATTAAAATTTGGACTCACCGGCCATGCTGGTTTAATTACAAAAACGGGAATTACATCCCCATTAAGTCT